>PVJD01004939.1:0-125376 GCA_004026545.1 Mormoops blainvillei
GAGGCGAGGGGCCGCGGCGGGGAGGCCGACGCCAGACGCGTCGCCGGACTCACCTCCCACGACAGCCCCTCGGGACTCGTCGGGCCCGCCGGGCAGGAGGAGGCGGGATGGAGGTCGGGCCGCAGGGGCTGCCGGGAGCCCGTCCCCTGGCCCACCGGGCCCGCCCCGCCGAGAAACAGCCGGCGCCTCCGGGGGCCAGAGCGGCAGAGCCACAAGTGGCGGCGGGAGGGGCGGGCCGGAAGTGACGTCTTTCCGCGCGACGCGGGCGGGGCCTCGAGTCTCTTCCCCGGGAGATGAGCGGCCCGCATGGAAGGTGCGTGAGAGGGGCGCGTTTCCCGGGGCGGGGAGGGCGGGAGGCTCGCTATGGGCCGGAAGTGTTCTGAGTGCTTGACGAGGACCGGCTCTTGGGGGCCTCACAGCGGTCCCAACCTGGGGATCCAGGGAAACTTTGTGGCAGTGACTTTCTAAAAACCTAAATCAGGCCCTGCCGCTTTCCCACCCAAAGCTTATTGCTCACTTTCCACTGACTCGGAGTAAATCCAATCGTCTTATCTTGGCCTATAAGGTCCTAGTTGCCCCACTGTCCCCCACCTTCTACTCCCCCTCTTTCTGTTCCAGTCTAGCCGTGCTGGTCATTTCTTTTTTCAAACGCACCAGGCTTTTTTCACATTAGGGCCCGTGCTGTTGGCTTCTTATTCAGGTCTGAGCCTACGTGACACCTCAGGGATTCTCTAAGGGATTCCCTGAATGGAGAGCACGGTCAAGATGGCTTTTGTTATGTTAGTAAGGTGAATTTTGGAAGGGCCCTAGGTCATCTGGTTGTCAGGGAACCAACCTTGTGATCTGAGGGTTGGGACTTTCAGTGCCACCGCACAGCCCCCACCTCCAGGAGAGGAAGAGGTGCTGGAGGTTGAATCAATGGCCGATTATCTAATGGATCATGCTTATGTAATGAAGGCACCGTATAACCTGAAAAGCAAAAGGACAAGGCTCAGAGAGCTTCCAGGTTGGTGAACAGGTGGGAATTCAGGGAGAGTGGCACAATCAGAGAAAATGGGGCGCGCCCTTCCCACCTACCCTGCCTGTGCACCTCTTCCATCTGTCTGCTCCTGCGTTAATCCTTCAACAATAAGCCAGTAATCTAATAGGTGAAATGTTTTCCTGAGGTCTATGAACCTCTGTAGCAAATGAATTGAACCCAAGGGATGGGGGTCTTTGGAACCTCCCATCTGTAGCTGGTAGGTCAGAAGCACAGGTAACCTGGACTTGCGCCTGGCATCTGAAGTGGAAGGGAGAGTGGTGGGGACAGTCTTATAGGACTGAGCCCTTAACCCATGGGATCCGATGCTCTCTTCAGGTGATAGCGTCAGAAATGAGTTCATTGCTTGGTGGTGATGGAAAACCGCACTTTGGAGAGGTCCTCCTGACGACAGATAGTGTGTTGAATACTTGCCATGTGCCAGGCCCTCGGCTTTACATATATTAGCTAATCTTCACATCAACTCTTTGAAGTAGATACATCTTATCCCCACTTGACAGAGGGGAACACTGGGGCTTTGAGGGATTACTTAACTTGCCCAAGATCGCACTGCTGGTAAGGGCTGCACTATGATTCCCATCTAGCCAGTGTGGTCTTCAGAGTCTAGACTCCAAGCTGTGCCGCTATGTGTGTTGGACTCCTTTCGGGGCCTCTCACAGAATTCGGGCTCTATCCTGTGGGCCATGAGAAGCCACTGATGGGTTCTGAGCAGGGAAGGAGAGAGGGCACGGCAGGGCTGGAAGAGCCCAAACAGCCTGAGTGGGCTCTAGGTGGCCTGGGGGTTGCCTTCCACAGGAGCTGGGATCTGGGTGCATATTGCGGCATGGGAAACACTAGCCCAAGAAAGGAAAGAACTTCCTTGCAGAAAGAACTGCATGTGCAAAGGCCTGCAGGTGACTCCACTTTTCAGGAACTGCCAGTAGTTCATTTTAGCTATAGATAAAGGGGGTCCGGGTGGGGGTTGGGATGAGTGTTGAGGCGGAAAGGAGGTCAGGTCTTGAAGGACTTCGGATTTCCTCCCGCGTCATGCATGCGGAGGGCCTTGGCATCGCTGGGCCAGCCTTGTCGGTGTCTTGGGCCCCACAGGCACTTGGGGACCATAAAGCTCTGAGCAAATGTGAGGCACCAGAGTGCCTGAGACTAGGTGTCAAGGGTACCGCGGCTCAGGGCTGGGAGGCTCTGAAAGTCACAATTTCACCTGGTTCCCGGCCTTTGAAAGCAGTGGAAGCGCTTAAGGTAAAACTCTGTGGACCCATTAAGCCGGGAAAGGATCCGGCTATTTCTGGTGAGTCTTAAAATGTGAAAACCATTCTGTTTTCTCTTGTTCCGGGAACTTTCCTGGTCATCCAGACTTCTTAGTGTCCACGTGACTTACTTGTCCAGTTGTATAGCATTTCAGATCATTTTACTGTAAAGAGTTACGAGGACCTTTGCCCTCCAACTATGGCCATGAATTTCATAATAATTATGTTTCTTTTACTGCCTATCAGCAAAGACTCTAGGAAGTGTGACGCCCAGAAAACCTGTCTTATCTGTCAGCGCGAGAAAAATTAAGGACAACGCAGCCGATTGGCATAATTTAATCCTGAAATGGGAAACCCTCAGTGATGCAGGCTTTGCTATTGCAAATAATATTGCCAACACGAAAATCAGTTTATTGTAAGTACGGCTAAAGCTCCCCGAGCTCTTCATCCTTAATGACTGGGCATGAGTTTTGTGGGAGTCTATTATGGGGGGAGGGGTGGTCTCCATCAACACGGATAAATTAAATTATATTAAGCAAAAAAGCAAGTGGTAAAATGATACATGCAAGAATGAAGTGTATGTGTACACTTAAATACAAAATTACACATACAGGGTCCGACACAAATAACGCCCCCTTTTTTAATAAAATCTTTTATTACAAAATCATAAGCATGTAATTCTGTAACATAACAGTATCACACTCAAACACACCATATGACGTTTTAGGTGAAATGCTCAAATTAAAACTATAAATTATTGCACCCATGTTATTACCCTACCAACCACGCTCAAGCAGGTGTTACTCCTGCTGGACCCTGTGTGCTGTTCATGGCTACATCTAAATATACAAAATATATAAAATTATAAAAATAGGTAGGAAGGATACAGGCTCAGTTCATGGCACTGGTCTCTTCTGGGAAGAACGAGTATTGGGGTGGCAGGTAAATGGAGCTTTATCTTCATAATGTTGCATTTTATTTTGTGATATTGTGATTTATAATAAGAAATATCTCTTTGGTCTTCCTCCCTGTTCCTGACACACAGCTCCCAAACCCCTTATCGTTTCCTAATTGATAAGAGCAATGAGAGAATCTTCAGTTACAATGTTTGGTCTTTTGTCCTTGTATAGTCCCAGTTCCTGAAAGAGCTCCAGAGTGGCAAAGGTGAAGGCAGTGTCTTATTCACAACAAGCCCCTTTCGACCATGCCTGAGTTTGTGTTAATAAGGTCACTTGTGGAAAGCCCCGAAGGATGGGGGCTGGTTGCCAGGGGAACCAAACAAGCAATAGAGAGGGCAGAAACTTTCAGCACCACCCCTGTGGGAGGTGCGAGGGGCCGGAGGTTAAATTAATCACCGATAGCCAGTGGCTCAATCCGTCACGCCTGTGGAATGAAGCCTCCGTAAAACCCCGAAAGGATGGGGTGTGGAGCGTGCCCAGGTTGGTAAACAACACTTGATGTGCTGGAAGGGTGTCCCCGGACTCCACAGGGACAGAAGCCCCTGCTGGACCTTGCCCCATGTACCTCTTCATCTGGCTGTTCTTTCACATTCTTTAATATCTTTTGTCATAAACCAGTAATCTAATAAGCGGGCTGTCCCCCTGAGTGTGAGTCACTTGAGCAAGTCAACCAAACTCAAGGAGGCGGCCGCGCTTGATGCCCCTGACTTACAGGCTGTCAGTAAGGAGGACAGGCAACAGCCTGGACCCCGAGAGGGGCACGCCTGGGGACTGAGCCCCTCACCCGGGGGTGTGACGCTGTCTCCAGATTAGATCATATATACATATTAATTTCTCAAAGTTACAATTATCCACATACATCCTCCAGCTTGTGTGTCTACAGACCAGAGCCTGGAGCCCTGAGTCCCTGGCCTGTCCGCTGGCTCTTGCCATTGTCCTCAAGCGCATCGTGCTCTTCGGGCCTCAGCTGCCCTTTCCTGGTGGAGCCCTGCTCAGCCAGTCCCATGAGGTGATCCGACATTTTCTATCCCATTTTAATAGGACACTTCTTTCCTTCAGTGTTGGTTGTGACTCCACTTGATTAATCTCTTGCCCGGTGGGTCACAGCTTTCAGTTCACACGATGCATTCCTAGCATGTCATCTTCGAGCCCAGCAGGACAGCCTACACTGAGGAGGCCCCAGGGCCAAATGTAATGGAGTTACTCTCGTGCAGGATTGAGTAACTGACAGATGTATTCATTGGATGTATAAAGGAGTTGACGTTTAATGATGTGGAACAACACCTTTGCGAAATGCCCGACATCGTTCCGTGGATATTGAGTTTCCTCGGGTTTATCGTGACCAGCCAAGGCGAGCTCACAGGACGCATTTCGTTCCCACCCCTCTGCTTTGTCCAGGAGTAAAGACAAGGTCGAGTCAGAGAGCAGCAGCCCGGCTCGCGGTGAAAATGAAGAGCAGAGGCCCCCGGAATACAGTAGGGAACTCGAGGTGCTGTGCGAGGAGCTGCAGGCCACCTTAGATGGTTTGGTAAGACCCAGCCTCCCCGTCACCATCCCTGACTCCCAGGGGCGCACTGGGGGTTCGCCTGGCTTTGGGCCTCGTTCAACTCTGTGGGCCGTCTTTCCTGCTTAGACATCTCCCTGCTCAGCCTCCTCTCCCTGGTCTGTAAGTCCTTCACGTCCCCAAGATGCTGTCCTAGACCTTTGGTTTTTTGGTCCCATGTGTGGTCTGGGGCGATTCCACCCCCTTGCGGGCCCCACAGTAGCTTTCTTAGGCTTCGCAGCCCCCTGCCTCTCCTGTCACCACTCGATTCTGCGGGGTGTCGCCGAAGCAGCCAGAGACAGGACAGCGGTAATGGTTGTGGCTGTGTTCCAGCAAAGCTTTCCTTATGGACCCTGACGTTCGAATTACATACAGTTTTCATGTGTCACCAGATATTCTTTTGGTTTTTTTCAACCACTGAAAAATGTAGAACCCGTTCTTAGCCTGTGGGTTGTGCAAAAATAGGCTGTGGACTGGCCAGCCCGTGGGCTCTGGTCTGGCAAATGGTTGCTTAATGAACTGGTAACTGAATTTCGGTGCCCACCATACCAGCCACCAAACGTGGACAGCTCACGGCATCCCTTTGCCAGGTACGGGAATAAGGGTTTGCACATGTTTAAACTTGGATCACTACAGCTCACCTGTGAGCATAAAATCTTTAGATTTTTAACCTTTTCTGATGGAAATGTTGCGTAAATTTTACATTTCCTTGCCTTTTTAAACAGAATATGTTGACTGTAATTACATTCTCCAGGATAGCACTTACTCAGATTTAGGATTCAAAAGAGTTTTTCAGAAAACAGCACTAGCCCTTCCAAATATCACATCGCTTGTGAGATGGGGAAAGGTTTCAGAAACACTAAAATGGGGAAATAAATGGTGCGTTGAGGGCTTCCCGTTACTCAGCCTTTTCTTTTAGGTTGAAATGCAACACAGACTCCCAGCTGTTTTGATGTGGGGGGAGCTATTTGTCTCCTCTAAACAATGAGGTTTTTGTAACTGTCCTGTCTGTTTGGAACTCTGCCTTCCCTCTTGCCCTCTGCAGGCAGTGTCATCAGTAAGCCCCACTCCCAGGAAGGCGGGGACAAAGTGGGGGGCTCTGTGACACCGGCTTTCTTTGCTGTGTCCTACCCACACCGTGTCTCTGGCAGGTGAGCGCTGGACGCTGGACCAGTGGGGATTACAAGGCAGAGTAACCCACTGCAGCTTACGTAGTTAATAAGCTTTTGAAAACTGTTCACTTACGTTTTATCCCATATTAACCCATTCGATTATGGCATATATATATATATATATATGATTTTATTTATTTTATTTTTAGACAGAGGGAAAGGGAGGGAGAAAGAGAGGGAGAGAAACATCAATGTGTGGTTGCCTCTCAAGCACCCCCTACTGGGGACCTGGCCTGCAACCCAGGCACGTGCCCTGATGGGGGAATCGAACCAGCGACCCTTTGGTTCTCAGGTCGATACTCAATCCACTGAGCCACACCAGCCGGAGCTATGTATTTTTTAATGTAATGTTTATTGATTTTAGAGAGAGGGAGGGAGAGACAGAGAAATATAGATGTGAGAAACATCAGTTGGTTGCCTCTTGTATGTACCCCAATTAGGGATCAAACCTGCAACCCAGGCATGTGCCCTGACCAGGAATCGAACCCCCAGTCTTTTAGTGTACAGGACAGTGCTCCAACCAACTGAGCCACACCTGCCCGGCCATGGCAAATATTTTTGTTTGGAGGAAAGAGCAGGTGCACGTATCGCCCCTGAAAGAGCAGGACCTGGGTGGCTAAATTCCTGCACTGAAGTCGTCTAAACAGCTGACACAGCCAAATACCCGGAGCTTGAGGTTGGGGCATTGAGCACTGATTGCTTGGTCCCATGTCGTTTTCATGTGTCACCAGGTCCCAGCTGAACCCCTTCCTTCTTGATCTACTGTGTTTCCTTCTGCTGTAAGACATTATGCAGAATCCCAAAGCTGGGTTAGAATGAGAGACACTTCCAGTGCATACTAATGTGACTTCTGTAGCATATGAAAACCCTGGGAGGGACTCTCTTCAGTGCCGTTTAGCATTTCTCTGCTCCGTTCCTCCTGTGTCATGGCCCATGCGCAGCCACGTCAGGAAGGCCACCGGGAAGGGGCACGCCTTCCATTACAGGCTTCTCAGGGGGGACTGATGGGTTGGTTTTGCCCGGCCATCCTTGGTCCTCCCCGTTCTTAAGTGCAGTCTGGGCCCGTGGGACGCTTTCCTCAGCTCCACCGACCATGTTGAGGAGGGACAGCCCGGAACGTGCTAGGAGGTGGCGTCAAGGCCCAGGAAGGCCAGCGGCAGGTCTGTGGACTAAGCAGTCCCAAAGGTGATGTGGGGCCCCTGCTGCGGTCCCCGCAACCGCAGCACAGGGCCGGGGTGGCCTGGCAGGCCAGCTGAAGTGGCTGCTAGACTTCAGGTGATGGCATGTGCACGTTGAGGTCTTAAGACAAAGCCTGGGCTGTGTCCACGAGAGCCCGGGAAATTATGCCTCACCACAATAAACATGGACAGAGGCATTGTGGGCACATGTTAGGAGGGACTGGTAGGGACCCGAAGGGGGCCAGGCCATGGCACAGAGAAGTCATGGGAGGAACTGGGGTGTTAGCCCAGAATGGAGGGACCTGTAGACATCACAGCTGCCATCACGGGCACAGGAGTGCAGAGAAGAGGCACCGGGCCACTGGTTGTCTGGGGCCTGGTGAGGAGGGGACACGCCTGGCGCCAGCAGGGGCGTCACTTCTGCATGCCAGAGTGAGCGAGGCAGAGATGTACACTGGCAGCCGCACCTGGAGACGAGGAACGTGGCAGGAAGCGGCATCTCACCCGGGGCTGGGGTTAGCGATGCCTCGGCAGCGTGGCCCCATCCACACACGTGCCACACTTCGGGAAAAGGCAACCCCGTGATCTCTGCAGTCTGCCTAAACCATGGGTACCCGCTCCAGTGACCTCACATATTTTCTCAGGACAGCCCTCGATCTGCAGATAGGGCGGACAGGTCGTGCAGCGAGCCCACGGGCCCTCCGCAGCCCACGCCAGCTCCTGCGCTCGCGCGCTCGCACCTCGCGCCTCGCGCGCCCGTGCTGCACGCAGAGAGATCAGCCCGACAGTGATGCGGCGCTACTGCCTGCAGGCGGGGCGCATGCCGACCCCCTCCACTGTGCCTGAAGCTCTCCCTCTGCTGCAACTGCTCATCCCCGTGTCTCCTGAGGCTCCTCTTGGTGGGGACAGTCTCTCAGACTCCTTGGTTTTCATGACAGTGGCAGTTTTAAGGCGGACTGGTCAGGTGTTTGGTAGACTGCCCTCGGTTAGGATTTGTCTGGCGTTTTTGTGTTGATTTAACTGGGGTTGCTGGTTTTTCAGAGGCAGACAATGGAAGCCAAGTGTCCTCATCACATCACACGAAGGGTATGCCCTGTCCACACGACATGTCACTGTGGGTGTGACCTCGAGCCCCTGGCTGAGGGGTGCCATCGGGTTCTGCACTGTAGAGGCAGCCCCTGAAACATGGTCCCCTTTGGAGGGAAGTTGCGGGCAGCCCACACTTGGAGGGCGGGGACTGACCCCCACCCTGAGGATGGAGCGCCCACACAAATGACTTGGATCCTCCTGCAGGGAGAGCCGTCCCTTCTCTGCAGTCACTGGGCAATCATTTCCCCCAGCAGCGTGGACCGTTGGCTGTTTACCCTGCACTTTGGGTCAGAACCCAGCACTGTTATTTTGTTCTCGGGTTCCTGCTTTGGCCACTGGGAGGTGAGGTGGCCCCTATTCCTTTGACAAAACCCCATCACTGTGAGACTTTGTTTTGGGGTTTTTAAAAAACACTTCCTGGCATTATGCGATGCTCCAAGTTCACCTTGTGTTTCCTGCCTTAGTCCTAGAACCAGCCGCTCCTCCAGGGAGCCCTTTACTGGCGATGGTGTTAGAAACCGGGGCCTGGGTGCTGGCTGTCTGCTCCAGTGAATTTACTCCATTGTAAAGTGCTTTGGAAATAAGTTCTCATTTTATGTTCAAAATCAAATGTTGATGTTATGAGAATACCAGTGTTATTTTTCTGTTTTCCTCCAGCCTTTAGGGGGAATGGTTTCCCAGACTTTGGCCTTGGTGGGGGGTGTGAGGCACCCCCTCACCGGGCTGAACGGGCTTGGACTGAGTGGGGCACGTGCAGGGCTGGGAGTTGGGCCGCTGCCCTGGCTGTCAGGGCAGGCTGCACACGTGTGTGGCGCGTTCGTCGTCACTGACAGCCAAGCTCTAGAGTCCAGCACGGCCCCTCGGGCCTGGTGTCAGGCCTCCAGGACCCCCTTGGTGCCCGGACATGCTGAAGCTTTCCTTAGAAGGGGGTGCGCCAGGGAGCTGCTGCCTGGTATGCAGGGGAGAGCCGAGCACTGGGCGCCTAGAGAGTTGGGGTCAGAAAGCGAGGTCTCATGTCCCAGCCTCGTCCCTCCCAAGCTCAGCGACCCTGGGCACTTGCCTGGCTGTCAAGATGGGAAGGGAGTCTTGCCTCCTGGTGCTAGACCAAGTGAAATATTGAACGTAAAAGGATCTGGGAAGGGAGTACCATTCTTTAAGAATTAAAGGTAGCTGAATTTAGTGCAAACCACTTCAGGGGTCATTGGAGGGTGGCAGGAGGGCCAAGTGCAAGGAATTAAGATTTTGATGACTTATAGATCTTTTTTTATTTCCCCATGTACATGAGGTTAACCATACTTAGGCGTTGGGATTGTGGTCTCTGAGACCTGTACCACTTAAACCTGAACTCTGAGTGGCTTTACCCATTTGTTTTATGTATGCATATATGTATTTATTTATTTGTTGAACGTATTGGGGTGACACTGGCTAATGAAATTATTTAGTTTTCAGGTGTACAGGTCTATAATATGTCATCTGTGTATTGTGTTGTGGGTTCACCACCCCAAATCAAGTCTCCTTCCATCACTTTTTGTCCCCCTTTACCTTCTCCTCCCTCCCCCCACCCCCTTCCCCTCTGGTCATCACCACACTGTCATCTGTGTCTATGAGGTTTTTGTTGGGGTTTTTTTTTTTTTTGGCTTGCTTTCTTCACCTTTTCACCCAGCCCCTCAACTGCCCTCCCTTCTGACAGCTGTCAGTCTGTCCTCTGTATCTATGAGTCTGTTTCTATTGTTTTGTCAGTTTGTTTTGTTCATTAGATTCCACTTATGAGTGAAATCATATGGTACTTGTCTTTCTCTGCCTGGCATATTTCACTTAGCATGATGCTCTCCAGGTCTATCCATGCTGTCACAAAGGGTAAGATTTCATTCTTTTTTACGGCCAAGCACCCATTTGTTTTATTTAACAAACCCTTACATAGCACCGGCAGGCACTTTGTCAGACCTGCTGAGGGACCACGGGGATGGCGTCCGCGCCGGGCACTGGCTTCGTGCAGAGCCTGGCTCCCCCGAGGCACGTCAGTGTCAAGTTTTCAGTCTCTCTTTCCTGAGTGGAGTGTGTGGGGCTGCCTTTCATTATTACCATTTTATAAACAAGGAAACCGAGCGTCAGAGAGGTTCCAGTAAACTCAGAGGCGGTCGATAAAAGAGTCAGAAGGGAGCTCCTTTAGTGGCCCTTGCGTCTTTCCTTCCACACCGGCTGAGGCCTGCCTTGTGGTCGATTCCTCCTCATCTTCGGTGCTAAGAAATTAGTGCCGTGGGAGCTCTCAGCGAGCTTCGTCTGCTCCCGGACCGGAAATAGGGTTTATTACTGCGTAATCCAGGTTAATGAAATCATAGCAACTGTCTGCCTGGACATTTGCTGTACGTGGAGTTAATAGTGTTGAATTACTGGACTTTTGGTCTCAACAGATTTATACTTTCTAGCTTTGAAATCTTAGAGCGATTGAATCTGAGACTGGAGTAGATCTCAAATCTTATTCTTATATTCCAAATTATCTTTTCAGACCAAAATACAGGTGAAAATGGAAAAGCTCTCTTCAACTACCAAGGGAATTTGTGAACTGGAAAATTACTATTATGGGGAGGACAACAAACGGCCCCCCCTGTTTCACACGTGGCCCACGACCCACTTTTGTAAGTACTTGCTGTGCTGGTTTGTAAGGGCAAATCAGGAGAGCCTTTGGCATCGCAGAGCCTGTGTGCTACGAGGCTGTCCGGCTTTGAGACTGGATGCCAGAGGGTCCAGAGGGATGGAGACGGGGCGTCCCAAATAGTGCGTTTCTTTGTGGCTTTAATCACCTAATCAGCAAAGAATGTTAAAAACGTAATTAGAGACCCAGGAAGCAAGTTGCCATGATTGGCCCTTTAAAACCAGTGGGCAGCCCTGGCTGGCATAGCTCAGTGGCTTGAATGTCGGCCTGAGATCCAAAGGGTCGCTGGTTCGATTCCCCAGTCAGGGCACAGGCCTGGGTTGCAGGCCAGGTCCCCAGTAGGGGGCGCACAAGAGGCAACCACACATTGATGTTTCGCTCCCTCTCTTTCTCCTTCCCTTCCCCTCCATCTAAAAATAAAATATTTTTTAAAGGAAAAAATTAAAAACCAGTGGGTAGAATGAAGTCTGCCTCCTCTGCCAAAGCAGAAATCTTTTTTTCTTCTGAAGTTTTTTTTTTGCTTTTTGTTTCAATGAAAAAATAAAACTTCAGTGAACCTCATGGAAGCAGACTCCTTGGGAAATGGAATGCATTATTTTAATAGGCTCTATGAGACAATGTTATTTTTAATTCTATTAGTTCAAAAGAAGGGCTAAGCTATTTGCTATCGACATGAGACCTCACTTTTAAATGAGGGAGGAAAGGGTGAAGTCAGCTAACATGATGTGCATTTAAATATTGTCAGTTTGAGGTTAGCCCACTGTTTATAATCACTGCAAGTTCTTAGTAGTTGAGGAGAAAGGTTAGAGTCATTTTTTCATTCACGGTACTTACCGTGATATCTCCTGCTAACGGGCACCAGCTGTCGGTCCTTAATCTCGATGCTGCTGTTGATTCTGGGGGTCGGCAAGCTTGTCCAGGCGGCGGTCTTTCCCGAGCAAGGGCGCTTCTTTAGTTACTGCCATTAAAGGGAGACTCGCGTATTACAGACGAGGCTGCCCAGCAGCTCGCAGCCATGTACCGGGAGGAGCTGCTGCTGAAGCGCACCGTTGTCGGGGAGCTCGCACACACCGCGGACCACAACCTCGCCCTCACCTACCTGTCCCTGTGGCTGCACCAGCCCTACGTGCGGAGCGACAGCAAGCTGCTTCTGGAAAGCATGCTGCTCGAAACAGGGCACCGAGCACTGTGACCTCCCTCTGCGGCTTCCCGTCCGACCCCCAAGCCCTGCCTGCACCACTGGCCTCTGCGCCCCCCACGCAGGCAGGCTCGTATGTGGAACCCACGGCCGTGCCCCAGTGCCATGCCAGGGCTCTGGCATGGCCACCTGCCAACCTTCTAGGGTCTTCCAGACAGGACCATTTCACCAGCTCCCTGCAGCCTCTCTAGACACTCGTCTGCCATTCAGCGTCATCTGTCCCCATTGTGAACCTGTCACCCACGAGGACCTCGGCATGAAATAAATGAGTTCCTCAACAGAAGGATGGCGTGATTCTGTTTCTGTAAATCAGGTGTATTTTATGTAGGTTACATTTGTGTAGAAAATCCCTGATTTAGTATTTATACTGTCTGCATTATTTGAATTTTTGAGACTATATTAGTTTTGTAATCACAGCTAGTATTTGAAATACCATAGAGCTACCCAGGCCACGATGGCCTCACGGGAAAGAACACTCCCTACAAAAAAACTGCCTGTTTGCGGCCGACTGAGTGACATTTCTTCCGTGTGGCTCTTCTGTCAGAAATCCAGTTTGGCAATATTTGCAGCCAAACACTGGGGGTGGGGAGGTCAGTTCTGCCGTGCTCGCCCCCAGACAGAAGTCTAAGAAACCTTGTGCTACGGGATACGGGGTGGAACCTCATCAAGCTGAAGTTCCAGCATCCCAGGAACAAGAGCTTCTGAGGGAAGGAAAGACAATATGCCACAAATAAAAGGCTTTGTGTCTGATGGATTATTTTGAGAAAAAGTCAGGCGCTCTCACTGTGCAAGTTGGCCTGTCAAAAGCATTCAAAGGCAACAAGTTTTGGAATTTCTCTTGCCTCTGCCTTTGCAGTATTTGCTAAAATCCAACCGTATAAAAGTGCCCCAGTGGACATCTTGCAGGCCGGAGACCACATGGGTGGCATGTGGCAGGGGTGCTGCCCTGCTCGCCCAGGAAGCAGGCTGCTGTCATGAGCCGGGGCAGGTGTGCAGGCCCCCAGAGGCACGGGCCGTCCAGAGTGTTATGTTTGGGGGGGACAGTTAAGAGAACAAATGCTCTTCAGAGGAGACACTGAATGATTTCTACGATTTCTAGGCCTTTTTAGGACCTGTCATGTTTCCCGATGCCTCATCCCCCGGACACCAAGTTGCCCAAGAGAATTAATGCAAAGGATCAATACTGCGAAGGGCGGAGGACGAAGAGCAGTAACAGTGCTAAGTGAGGAGCAAACTATCCAGCGGCATTCACCCTGAGATCTGTCGCAGAGCCGAAGAGGTGTCCAATCAACAGAAGAGATATCCAGTTGTTGAATTTGCTGAGTTCCAAAGTCATTGTACAATTTTAGGAACAATTTCTATCTGAAAGGAACAATGAAGTCATGAGAGAACCACCAGCAGACTTCTGACCATAGTGGCTTAAGTAGTTCCCTCCTCTCCTCCAGGAATCTTGCCCAGTACAGAGTAAAGGAATACCAAAGTACCAACAAAACAGAACGGGATTGGGGAAAGGTCTGGGGATGAATTCATGGAAAGTACCTTTAATTAAAACTAAGAACATATACATATGTAAACATATGTATATGTTTATATGTATAAAACCCCAGGAAACACAAAAGCTTATACAAAAGCATAAAAGTTACCACAATGTACCACACAGCTCAGCTATGCAAAACATTTGCATGTCATAAAAAAGGACAGCTGCTTTTTTTTTTAAAAAGGTCTCAGAAAATTGATACTTTAAACTACATGTGTGATTTTGTTAAAAATAAAACTCAAATAGCAGTTTTCACTGGAGTGGCTCAGCTGGACTGAGTGCCGGCCTGCAAACTGAAAGTTCAGTTCCTGGTCAGGGCCTGTGCCTGGGTTGTGGGCCAGGTCCCCAGTTGGGAGCATGTGAGAGGCAACCAACAGATGTTTCTCTTGCCCTCTTTCTCCCTCCCCCTCTCTCTAAAAAATTATTATTTTTTAAACCAAATAGCAAAAAAAAGGAAAACGAAGCAAATGGAAAAAAATCCAAGGCCATTATCTCTAGGAAAAACAAAAGCTTACAAGAAAATGCCCTTATACAGAGGCCCAGTGGGGAACTATATTTACATTTCAGTGTACGAAGCAAGTACTCACTTAACACCAATGTGTGAGATGGACAACCGAGTGGGAGGGGAGGGCGTGTGCGCCCTGTCCCCATGTCTCTGGCTCGTCCGTGGACAGCATCTACTATGAGCGAATCGAAGCAGCAAGGCAGCCATGTTCAGAGGGCGACCGAAGGCTGAGGTCGGGGCTGGCACCCCTCGTCAAGGCCCTTTGGCAGCACTTGACGTTTTAAACTATGTGCATGTTATTCCCTAGATGAAAATAAAAATTATCTTAAAAATATGGCCCTTCGCTCTGGCCGGGTAGCTCGGTTGCAGCGTCATCCTGCTGCCCCAAGGCGGCAGGTTCGATCTCTGGTCAGGGCACATAACAAGGATCAGTGAATGCGCAGATAGGTGGAAAACAAACCAATGTTTCTGTCTCTCTCAAATCAATAAATTAAAAAGACACATGGGCCTCAGAGGCCACTAAAGACCAGCTCCCACAGCCCCTCGCAAGACGTCTTGTTCAGCTGTCCCCACCCCCGTGCCCTGGTGAACATGGGTGGACCTGGTGCCTCGGGAGGCTGACGGGGTGCGGTGGTAAGCGCAGAAAACGCAGGTCTTCCCCGAAGGCCCACAGCAGCCCCTGCACAGTCACTCGGGCGGTGGGTGAGCAGTCTCTGCCCGAGGCCTCTTCGCTCCTGCTCCTAATCTCAGTACCTCAAATTATAAATACTGTGTATACAAGAGAAAGTTCTTGATGAGAAAGGGACATTTCCACGTGGTTTCTGTGTGATGAGGTCGTGTCTGTCAGTGCTGTGCGGTGATGACAGCGCTGTGCTACAGTCCATCTCTGTGTTTGGGGCCCTGCGAATGCTTCCCCAGTAGAGAGGGCCCCTGAGGGCTGCCGTCAGTCCTGCTGCTGCACAGCAGGCTCGCGAGCACACGTCCAGTTCACTTGTGGCTGCTGCTGTCAGAGCTTCCTGGGCTTTCAAGCAGGTGCAGTGCCGCAAGGGGACTTTTTAGTCCATTGCTAAATTCACTACCCATTTAGAGCAGCACATAGACAACGGTGAAATTAAGACTCGTTGAGAGTCAATACAGTAACGTGCTATAGAGAGAGATAAACGTGTGTTTGACAGGACTCCGCCGGGACCTCAGTCAGACGTGACCCAGCTGCTTGTGTTAGTTGCCCAACGGGTCATCAAAGGACTAGGGCCCTACCTTTCGTGCCTCGCTCCCTCATTCATAAAATGCGAGTAGAGACAGCTTTCTTTCCTACTTCCGAGTAAAGTGCCCAGCATGGCTAGCTTTTTTTTTTTTTTTTTACTGAACCCAAAAGAAGCTTCTAGTATGGACCAAGTCTGGTGAAAAAGCAGCATACGCCAAGGAGCAAGGGGACAGTCGAGTCACGGTGGGTGGTGTGGACTGCTGCTGCGTGAGCAGCTGCTGGGAGCCAGATGTGTGGGGGGGATTCCTTATCTGGTGACCTGCGGCCATGACCACGATGGAAAAAAAGGCAGACTGTGGGGGAGAAAGGCATCCTTCTTTATAAATAAAATGCTCATTTGTGTCAGTATTAACGTTAGAAAAATATACATCACTTGAAATAGATCCTCTTTGGATAAAATACATACACATCTAGGACTGTGGTTCCGACTCCATCTCACGGGGGGGTCTCTGCCTCCACGGCTTCTAGAGGAGCCCCCGCCAGTGGGCCTGTCTGCAGGACAGGCCCCTCGGCTTCAGTCAGTATGACAATCTCTTCCCCAGACACTGTGGAACCTGGATGGGGCAAGAGAAGCCCATCAGAAGTCTGAATAAATATCTGCTCCTGTCCCTGAGACAACAACTCATGGCACCCGTTGGTGATTTCAAAAACCATGGCTTCGCCCACAGCAACGATGGTCTCCAGCTCCCTCTGGTCAGTGCATGTTCCTGTCCTGCAGGGAACCTGGTCCAAGTCCCCCGCGTGGCTTCCAAGACCCCCATCAGGAGACAGCTGCAGCCCTGGCTCAGGCCCGGCGCTGTAGGCACAGTGCGTTGGCACAACATGCACAGACGTGATTTCCTCCGGCGGAGGGGCTGCAGCCCTCATGAGCAGGGCCTCCCTGGGGCTGGAGTGCTGGCCACTCACAAGGGAGTCAGGCGCCTGGCCGAGCTGTCCTGCCTCAGCGTGTCCAGACCCGCCAGGCAGCAGGGATGCCACTCTTCCCTTGGACATCAAGCTGCTGCCAAGTCCCCGGTTCCCCAGGCTGTCCCTAGCATTTAGGTCTGAAGAGTGTCCCTGAGCGTTCTCTGTGGGGAAGGCTGCCGTCTGCGCCAGGGCTGGCATCCCGGGCTGTCCCAGCCGAGTATGAAGACCGGGCCCACTGACATCCTGGTACAAGAGCACAGGGTCTGCAGACCCACTCCTGGCTGCAAAGTCAGCAAGTGCTTTCAGCTGCTGCCCCGCCTGGGATGCACTTGGGTCACAATCAGCAACCGACATCGTGTGGCCTTCAGGATGGTGACAGGCACTCCCATTCACTCGAGGGGCAAAACCTAAATGGTGCGGGAAACAGGTAATCACACACGTGCCGTGCTGTGGCCTGCTCACTGCACTCACTGTCCAAAACGAGCTGCTCCGGCCCTGGCTGGTGTGACTCAGCGGACTGAGTGCCGGCCTGCAAACCAAAACAAGCTGGTCCCAAGTAACTTTCTTGAAAAAAAGGGGAAACAAACTCTCCTGGCTATTTGGACCGGGAGCTTCCCAGTTCGGATGCAGCTGCGAGAGGAACCCCCGGCCTGCACGGCGAGGGGGGCCGGGGGGCCGAGGTTTCATTGTTCTCACGAGTGAACCTACCGCCCCTCCCAACACGGAGTTAAGTGGTAAGTGAAAACGGAGGCTGCCTCTTCAAGCCAGAGACCTTCGCACCAGGGGGGTGCAGGGGGGTGGCCCTGATGCGCTTTCAGGAAGTTTATCCTTGATCTCAGTCCTCCATCTGTTCAAAGTGTCTAATTGATAGGTTCTGGCTCGAGCGGGAATGAAGGACAGCGTATGTCTTGTTTTCAAATGCTAAATCTCAGCTGGCGCTCAGAGCCGAGTCTCATGAAAGCCAACCACAGACTCGGTGTGTCCTGGGGCCCTGCCCTGCTCTCGGCACTGCCCAACTGCTCAGGCCCCTTGGGCACACCACCCCCCACCACAGGCAGCTCTAGGACGTGCGGGAGCTGGGATAAAGCTCGTGAGAAACCAGAGGGCTCTCTCAGATTTGGCCACAGGAGCACCAACCCTGAAAAGCAGCAGCCACGGGGCACAACCACAACGAGCACTGTACCCTTGCTGGCTGTCGGGGCCGCCCCGGCCGGCTTCCGCTGGCCTCCGCTGTCGGCAGAAGACTCAGGGGGCTCCTGGGGCAGAGCCGCCCTCCTGGTCCTTTTCGCTGAGGCCAGCCCCGCCTCTGCGGTCTAGGGAGAGAAAGCCCAAAGAGCTAAGGCCTGGAGGAAGCGGGCCGACCGGCACCTCTTCCTCCTGGAGAAGTGTTGAGAGTTCAAGGAGTCAAACTGCAACACCCTGAGGTGACCTGGCACCTCTGCAGGCCATGCCCACCTCGCTCTCCCTCTTCCTTGGGCTCGTGGCCGCGGGCTCCGCCCCGTCAGTCGCGCAGCTGCTGCATGCATGTGGGACCCCATCTGTGTGTGTCTCCTTCTTCCACAGGAATTCTTTGGTGATTCCCAGGGACTCGGCAACCTGAGGAGAATGTGTAAGAACAAAAGGCCTGCGTGCACATCCGTGAAGTCCCTCTGTGCAGCGAGGTGCCACCCAAACAGAGGAAAATGAAGGTGAGCACGACGAAGCTCAGCAGAAGAGCTGATGGTGAGACGGGAGACCATCAGAACCAGGCACGCTGAGTTACAGTTTAGAAGACACGGAAACGGTTTTTAAAAAAATGTAAAACACTCTCTTTACTGTCACCACAAGCTTAATAATGTGGGTCTGATACCAGGGTCACTTTCTGGCCCATTACGCCTCCTTCAGAAAAATAATCCTGCCCATTCCCGAACCAGATCTCCTTCCCCAGCCGGCGGGAGGGGTGTGGGGGCCAGGAGGCTGGGGCCCGAGTGGGAGCCCGGCTTCTCCGCTCGCGGCCTGGCTGAACTTGGCAGCCGCCTGTCTGAGACCACGGCCGCCGCGAACGGGTTTGGTGAAGATGACGTTGGATGCCGCACGTGCAGCAGCGGGTGTAAAGGTCACGACTGACGGCCGTCGGCCTTTACGCACGGGCCGCGTGGGGGGCACATGCGAGCGGGAGGCGCAAGGCAGGGAAGCAAGGGCAGGTCAAGGTTAGGGGCAGTGCAGGGACGGGCAAGTTTAGCATCTGCCGAGCTGACAGTGTCACTTTACGACCGTGCGGGCACTTTGTCAGACAGAGTCAGTGGAACGCTCACGGGCACGGACAGTGGGGGCGAGGCCCTGAGTCTCCGTGCTGGCCAGCGAGGGCCCCTGAATGACGTGACCATGTGGCACACGCTACGCCCAGCAAAGGGTCAGGTCCACGATAAGTCAAACATGTCTTTTTAAAAATATGTTTCTGTCAAGGACCCAATATAGGTAAAGGCAATGACACTGAAATGAGAAATCTGTCAAAACCACCACAAACAGTAACTCTTGGTTTCTCCGTAACCCATCCTCAAAAACCTACATAATGAAGAAAACCCTAATAACCAGGACATTAACTCCGATCATCAGTGAGCGGCAGGATTACCTGTCAATGTTCTTACTGATTTTTAGAAAGAGAGAGAGGAAGCAGGGGAGAGAGGGAGAGACAGACAGACAGACGGAAACATCAATCTGTTGTTCCGTTTACTGATGCATTCCTTGGCTGCTTCTTACATGTACCCTGAGAGGGGACCTGATCCTGCAACCCAGGCATATCTGGACGACACTCTAACCAGCTGAGCTACGCAGCCAGGGCTGGTGTTGTCGATTTTCTTTTAGCTTATCTGCATTTCTGGGTTTTCATAAATGAATAAATAAATAAATAAATAAATAAATATAAAAAGGCATTTATCACCTTTATATGAAGAGAAAATCCTGCACTTGATGGGAAAAGAGCTAAAAAGCAGCTCACAATGAAGATGTCACTATAGAAACACATTCTCCTCTTTAACGGACACCCTTCCTTCTGTGAACGCTACGAGGAAAACTGTCCCCCTGTGAGATCATTACCTCATTATTGTTTATTTCCAGGGGCTCCTGGGAACATGGGCCAGAACTATGGAGGTAATCTTGATACATTTTCTTAACCATTTTATGCAACTCTTCAAACTCCTTGTACACCGCTGGGAACAAAGGCTTTTCCAGATGATCCTTTTCAACCTTAGTGAAGATAAAGATGAGAAAATGTTTAAACCTGAGGCAATGACGTGGAAAACACAGACAAAAATTTAAAGGAGTGAAGGATACAGGTTCTTCAGGTCTCAGCCTGGGCCAGGCAGTGGAAGGCGTGTCCTTCACGCCCCAGTGAGCGCCTGCCGGGTCCCAGCAGGCTCAGCCTGCGGCAGAAGGGGACAGCAGAGAGACCTGAGGGCAGGTGTGTTCATGGGCCTGGCAAGGGGGGGAGGGGGCGGAGGGCCAGGCCTCCTCTGCCCCGGGGCTGCGGTGCTGGCACGTCCTGGAAGTGGGACGTGCGGGTGCCGGCAGCTAGGCGGCCTCATCAGAGTGGGCTCACCAGGGAGCGGAGCCCGGCATGGAGGTGCCAGTGGCAAGACTGGGGGCCCAGGTTTGCTGCTCCCCTTGGGTGCCTCCCACACAAAGCTAAAGCAGTCAAAGGAGTCCAGGAGGGTCCTGCCTGAGACCTGGCTGTGTGGGCAGCAGCCGCACCCAGGCATCCAGCAGGACCAGCAGCCTCACTTCAGCTCTGCCCCAGAGGGAAACGGTTCCAGAAGGCCTGGCTCATTCTAAATAACTTCTAATCGTCCCGTAGATCATTTAGAAACACGAAGTAGACTCACCTTCATCAGAAGAAATTCATACACGGTCACAACCTGAGCCAGCTCGGGCAGAGCCAGTTCCACCAGATCCTGCCGGTCACACTGGTGGAGAAGCTACCGGAAGAAAGCATTTGACATCTCTGAGAGCCAACAAGGATCTCCTAATAGCCAACAAGTTGGTGCAACCAAGAACATAAGAGAAAGCTCCCCAAAATCTCAGTGATGAAGCAACTCCAACCTATAAACGTTCTGCTATATTAAATATCTCCCTTGTTCTCCCATTAGCACAGTCCTGTGATTAATCCTGGACTCAGAGTTTGACGCCCCCATGACAGCCCTGTGCACGCATGGAGACCAGGTTCCGGACAAGGACACAGCACTGGGGACACGCCTGCCCTCCTTTCCAGGGCTCCCAGCCAGCACCAGAGACGAAAATGTACACAAGTCCCAAGACGGCCACAGTCAGGACATCTGCACTGAATGCAGGTGGGAGAGCATGAAGACCCAGGTGACAGGTGACGGGGCTGGGTGGGCATCGGGAGAGATGCAGGGAGGGCGCGGTACTCGGGGCTTAGTGGCGGGAAGTCTCATGAGGCTCAGGGAGGACATGGGGGCTCAGGGAGGTAGGGGAGCAATCCGTGAGGAGCTGCAGGGGCTACAAGGGGTCCAGAGAGCAGCAGGTGGTCAGGAAACAGAATGAGCTGCAAAAACCCTTGGAGAAAAATGACCAGCTGGCGGCCAACACTGCCTGAGGTGCCAGAGGTCGGAATGTGGGTGTCGCCTCACCACACCTGGCCCACAGCAGACAGGGCACCTCCTCTGTCCTGGACTCCCTGCTCAGGCCTGCCTGGCAGTTGTCACTGACTGGTGTGGCTGTTGTCTTTCCTCCCAAGTGGGGGCCATGTCCATCTTGTGCACATGTCCCCTCCACCCAGGACAGGGTCTGAAATGTGATGGGCAGTCAGTGTGCACCCCACTTCTGAGGGATTCCCCGCTCTGAGCCCGAGTGGTACTGTCAGCGTGGTCCTCGGCCCTCCGTGTGCCGGACATGGCCGTGTGAGTCAGCGGGTGGGATCGCCACGTGAGAGTCACCACTGTACCAAGCAGACGGGCCTCACTGGTCCCAGACGCCCTGTCATGTGTAGACACCAAACACCCTGGATTCAGATTCTGCACCTGCTACCTGCAGGGTGACTGTGGGCACGCCATCAGCCTCTGAGTCCCAGGTTCCTCACCCATGAAGGATAGACGATAATTGTCAACGAACAAGTGAAACGAGGTGCACCTGGCTTAGCACAGGGCTAGTGTCTGAGCTGCGGCAGAGCCAGCCCAGCCCCGCACGGTGGCTAATTTGATGCTAATGAGTGAGTCCAAGACTACCTCACCCCCTGCTCCTAAAAACTAGTCATCCCGGATTCATTAACAAGTCCCTCCACCCCCCAGAAAAGCTAACTGACCCGGGTTTACATTTCCTGCGAGAACCTCATGGAGCTTTCCAGGAAACCCACGGCCACTGCTCTGGGCCAGTCATTTCTAACTGACCTCGTGCTCTCTGGCTATCTTTCACTCCTCTTGTTTGAGATTCTAACTGGCCATTACCAGGCGAATTCATACACCCTGGCCCAAGGCAACCTGAGTGAGTTTAGTGCCCCCCTTTCCCAAGTCAATCCAGCTGTCTAGGGCACCCACGTCCAAGGGGCTGGGATGGAGATTCCAGGGCTCAAAGCCTGAAACATGCTTTTCTACCTGGAAGCTTTTTACAAAAACAAAAACAAAAAAAAAAAACAAAAAAAAAGAAGAAGAAAAAAGAAAGAAAGAAAAAAAAAGAAAACCACTTCTATTGTTTTCTAGACAGCTTCCATGAAAACACAGTTTATAATTTTCCCAAAACCTGTAAAGGCAGCTGTTGCTATAGACAAGGCACTCTGGTCATTTCAAATGCATAAACCTGAAATACTATCCTTCAATTTATTGCGTACGTCATCCAGTTACATTCCAGGTAAACTATATAGTCATCTGGGTATTTCACTTTCAAATTCAGAAACCTAATAGCGAATTGCCACCCACCCCCGAACAGGTTGCAAGAACAGAGCCTAAGAGCGACGTACCTCCCGGAGGCCGGCCCTGCTGCTGGCCGTGCCACTTGGCTCCGCGGGGGCCACAGCGCAGCCCCTTTTAGGCCGTGCGTGCCTCTCTGTTCCTGGAAGGGCTGAGCAACTTCCATCTGCTGGTTCAGACACCAACGGCTCTTCAGCTTCTACAGGCTGACCGTTCTAGATGGTATTGGAGGGGGCAAGACGGGGAGAATATGCCCAGCGTGTCACTGCTGATGCCCAAGGCAGCAACCCTGGGGACTGCTGCCCCAGTGCCCTCCTTTCCCGAGACCCACTGTCATGTCAACCAAGAGTGAGCAGCGAGGAGTTTTATTGACCGGACTGAAGAAGTGGCCCTGTGTCCCCAGAGAACGCGCTCCCAAACCCGCTACTCCAGACAGAAGACACACCTCGCTTACCTGGCAGCGGGGCCGACTGGTGGGGTCTCAGATCCCCCAACACGATGACTTGGCTTCTGCTGGAGCCTTTGCCTGAACCCCCCTCAAACACCGTAAAGGTTAATTTAAAGATGACAGGCAGCAACATGGACACTGGGACCAGATAGAAACGTTACCTGCAGGCCGCCCCGTGCTGACGTCAGGCCAGCGGTCCTGCCCTCCACGCGGCCCTGGGTCACGCTCCCACTGGCTTTCCCAGACAGCAACATCTCAGGCTGCGGCGGCCCGTGGCCCGGATTAAGTTTAAAGTGCCGGGCCAGTCCCCCCTTTCCTATGTAGGACTTTTCGCATGTCTGACACTTAAATGTTTTGGGCCTCAGGGAGCAGCTCCACACGTCGAAGAGCACCGGCTTCTCCTGCTGCTCCTCCTCTTCTTCCACGCTCAGTTCTGAGTAATCGTCGGAATCTGACGGGTGGCTGTCGGCCAAATCCTCCATCTTTATAAATTTGTAATCTTTGGCTTTATACTTGGGAGGACGAGATATCCGCCCAGAACGTGTTTTCACCTTCAAAGGCTTTTTTAGTTTCTCAGTGTTTTTTGTATGCAAGTTGGAAATAAATAAATTTGCTGAACTGGATGAAACGGATGTTATTGCCAGTGGGTCAGAGGCTGACCGAGGGGCCAGCATGGCTCCCGGTCCACTTGGAGGCTGGGGGACCACGACTCTCCTCGCAAGGACTGGCCGGAGGGTGGGCAGCGGCCTCTGCACAAACACCTGAACAGGAGGCTGCGGTGAGGCGCTCGGGAGACACGGCTGCGGCTGGGCGCTCGGGAGGGGCTGCGTCCCGGGAAACTGAGGGCTGGCGACGCTGAGTCCCAAGACACTACGGGGCTGCCCGGGCAGCTGGCTCAGCCTGGCTGTCCTGGGCTGGATGGTGGCCGGTTGGGGCACTGGCCTTTCCTGACCTTTCGTTTCTCCAGATGTCACCTTGACACAGATGGCTTCCAGTTGCTAAAGAGAAAAGAATTATTTAGCGTATCAATGTCTCTGCAATTTTACTCTCACCTTAAATCCACTATTGAAAGTTTTTCTAAAATATAAAATGCATCTCACATATATAAAAGTCTATGTGTCTGTACTGTTTATAGTGATGCTTAACCTGTCTGACCAGACCACAGTGATATATTTTACTTCACATCCATAGGTTAGTGCAGAAATATCTGCATATATAAATATTAAAAGTTCATGAAACTACTTATCATTCCTACACAAATGCCTATTATACTACTGCACTGATCATAATCCACTGAATTGATTTCATGACCTATTAAGAAGTATCTTTCCTTATAGTTTTACATGTGTATTTACTTGGAGTTCTCTACCCTAAAGTGGACTCAATTCAGTATGGGGGCTCATGTTTAAAAGCTTTTAATGAAATTCTGGAAACCAAAAAAGCCATAAAGAACAAGGTCCCTGCCACCTTCCTCGAGCACTGTCACATCACCAGCACCTCCAGCCCCTCCTGCCCTCTCAGGCCGCACACCATTTTCTTTGCCTTCCATGAATGTGCTCTTAACCATTTTCCTGGGTTTCTTATACTATATATGTGGACATCCCTAAAAATAGGTAGTTCAGTTTTGACATGTTTTTAAACTTTATATAAGTGCATATCATCTCCTGCAACTTGGTGGGGCTTTTTAACTCACTGTTGCTTGTGAAATGCATCAATATTGAGGCACATAGCTCTCGGGGGTTCCTTTTCCCTGCTGCATGACAACAGCACTCTCCCACTGATGGACAGGTGGTCTCCAACCCTGTACTCTACAGTGTGCTGTCAACCTTTATGCGTGTGTGTGTACATATGTGTGTGTTTGTTTCTCCAGGGCACATACATAGGAGTGGGGCTGTAATATCTTTGACAACTTTTCTTTTTTTGAGCACCTAACAAAATTCTAAGTGCATGTGCTCTTGGCCCACAAATTCTGCTTCCTGAACTCCATAAGAATCCCTGGCCAGGCACGAAGATACACGTCTAGGGGACTCCGGGCAGCACCGTCTGTAACGGTACAGCACCGTCTGTAACGGTACAGCACCCGCCGATGGGAAGGGCTGCGGTCAACCGCGATCCACAAATAGTTGCTGGGCAGCGACTATGTGCCCGAGGTAACAGTATGGTGTTGGGGACACGGCTGTCCCCAGCTCAAGGCAGGGGCGGCACAGCGACGTCCCTGCCCTCACAGAGCAGGAGTAATGAGCACCTTTCTCCAGGGAGACGAGAGGGACCAACCCTGTCAGCCTGCCAGTCCTAGCACAGCTGGCACGTGGGACCAGTGATTCTGTTTGGGGGCTGTCCTGTGTGTGGCTAGAGGTTGAGAAGCACCAGCCTCCGTCCCCACGATGCTGGTAGCACCCTCCGCACTTGACAACCAGACGTGTCTGCAGACACTGCCCATGTCCCCAGGTGAGAGCCACTGACTGGCAGCCACCAGCAGGCCCTACTGAGACTCCACTTTTTACCAAATGAAGGGAAAATGATGATTAGATTTACAGCGCATTTTAAGAATCACATTTGTTTCATTTTACTGTCAGTTACTTAAAAGGCTTCTCTAAGCTCCTAAGCCTGATAAGGCCATTAAACCCAGCTGCACACACGCACACACGCACCCCCCCAACCCCATGTACGTGCACCGAACCCTACTGCTTGAGGACCGCCACAGTGGCGAAGACGGCCTGAATTTTTAATCGGCTACAGACTCTAGTCTACCACGGCGGCATTTTACTTGATACTCTGTTATATGTTCACTTCATTCAGCGGACGTTTTATGGAGCATCTCTGGGTGCCAACCCATAAACCTACGCGAAGTCCTGCCTCACCCTTGAGGGGGGTGGGGGTAGCTTCCCTGCCCTGCCTCAGTCACCTGTAGACCTGCTGAATCCGATCTCCTGCCCCAAAACCTCTACTTTCAAAAGCTCCGCCGCTAATTCTGACGGCAAGCTAAGTCCCCTAAGGAACGCAGCCAGGAAAATGACGCCACCCGTGTGCGACAGGCGCAGTGGGAGAGGCAGGTGGCAGGGGCAGCCCAAGAGTAGCAGGTTTCCCAGGAGAGGCCACCTCTGTGGGGAGGCCAGGAAGGAGGCTGAGCAGAATTTTTGCCAGGTGAAAAAGGTATCTTGGTGTAAGGAAAAACAACGGGGTGCAGAAGGTCAGAGGAAAATAGCAATGGGTGGGGGCAGGAACAGGAAGGGTGGGGAGGAACAGGAGCCAAGATGTGACCCCTGGGCGTGTGCACCCGCTTAGCCGGTGCCTTCCCATCCACACCGCCCCCCACCCAGAGCCACGTTCTCTAAAAGCGCACGCACCCCGCCCCCACCTCTCTGCTTTGGCATTTTCTTTTCAAAGGCCACCCGCCCTTCCAAGCTTAGTTCAGACGCCACCTCTTCCATCAAGTCGCTTCTGGTCCCTCATCCAGAAATAACCTCTCTCATTCTCTAAACACGTTTCTAGCTTTCTGACTGTGATCAGAAGTTGCCCGAGGCCTGTTTCACCAGGGGTAAGGGACACAGCTGGTCGGCCTTTGCGGCCTCCACGGCCCAGCTGGGGCTCGCCGAGTATTAGCTGAATGGGCCATACAATTACATTATTGTGGATTCAAGTAAAACTTAGGTCATGCCAATGAGATTAGCTACAGACTACAATCGGGCTGCCTAACTAATTAAGCTTGCTTTCATTAGATGAAAAATGTCATTTTTGGACGTCTTCCTAAGTTGCCACGCCAAACCCAAAAAGCTGTGGCCACATTCGGCAGGCCCTGGAACGCAGCCACACCGGGGGGACAGGGCCAAGCTCTTCAGCCCTTCTGAGCGGGCTCCTCATCTGCGAAATGCTCCTGCAAACGCTTCGGCACCGAGGTCTCGGCAGGGCAGCGGTGCCAGGCGCGGAGCAGCGTCTCTGCAAACAGCAGCCACGTCCTTCTGACCCCAAGGACTTGCTGTGCCCACCCTCCCAGCTTACGCGAGAGGCGCCGGTTTCGACCGCAGAGTAAGGGCCGGCAAGCTCACCCAAGGAGCCATCCCTCTTGCAGACCAGGGAGCGGAAGACCCAAGAGGTTGATATTCGAAGTCACAGCCTTGGGAAGCAGATTGGGCAGAATCATAGTTGTCTTGGGCATCGGGGGCATCGGGGGCTCCCAGCTGCCTGGGAGGCCCTGCTGCCGTCCCACCTGTCCCGGGAGCCAAGAGCTGTGGGACCCTAGAAATGACGCCACTGAGAATGGGGTTTTGTCGTGTACCAAGTGCTTCTGCACATTGCACCCACGAAGCGTGTGGCGGGCGCCGTGCAGGGCACTGAGTTGCAAACCCAGGGTGCCAAGTCCTGCGCCAAGCACCACAATGCACATAATTTTGTCCCGAGTCGCCGCACCTGCCACCTGGCAAGTACTCCACGTCGGTTCCGTTTAACCCAACCAGGGCTCCGGTGTCAGGTCTAAGGCCGGCTCGCTCCAAAGCGGCCCCCCCTCACTCCCAGAAGCCGCCCTGTGCTCTGCGTGCAGGGTGTGTATACAGGAAGCCCCGGTACGTGCGGAACGGATGACTAGGGCCTGCGAGAGGCGCCGGGAGGCAGAGAGGGCGCTCGGGGCTCGGGGCTCGGGGCCCGGCGCGCGGGAGCAGCGGCGGACGCCGGACAGGGGCGGCGGGACGGGGTGCCGACCTCAGGGCCTTCGTGTGGGGACGCTGGGCTTTAAGGCGGGCGCCTTCGGCCCCTCCGGCCCGGCCCGGGAGCTCTAGGCCGATGCGGTGACGCGGAGGCGCGCCCCACCCCCGGCCTCAGTTTCCCCACGTCCCTCCCCGCGCCTCACCTGAGGCGGCAGCAGGCGCGGCGGGGGCGGGGGCTCGGCGCCCGGGCCCCGCTGCAGGGCGGCCTGCTGGGCCGCGTCCCGCAGCCGTCGCACCGCGTCCTGCAGCACGAAGGGCGGCGGCGGCTCGGCGGGCGGCTGCGCCTTCGTCACCTGCTCCAGGACCCGCCGCAGCTGCTCGGGGCCCAGTGGGGCCACGCGCACGGCGCTGCCACTCCGGGCGGGGGGAGCCCGGCCGCCGCCGCCCCCGCTGCCGCCCTCAGCCTCCGGCTCCGCGCCCGCCATGACAGACGACGCCGGGACTCGAACCTCCGCTGCTGACAGACGGCGGCTCCAATGTGCGTCACCTGGAAAAGGGACGGCTACGAGTGCCCGGCACGCCCAGAAACCTCGGAAGGCGACCGCCGGTGGGGCGGAGTGGCGGGCGGGGCCTCGGCTGGCCCCGCCCCGGCGCCGCTATACCGGAGACACGATCAGCCAATGGAGAGGCGCCTGTCGGAGATCACCTCCTCCAGGAGCTGTCCAGGGTCTCCTGGGCGGAGACCTTCCGGGTTCCAGCGCCCGGGCCTGTCACCGCACTGTCCAAATACTCTCCACGGCGCGTGCACCGGCGTCCCCTGAGGGCCCTGTCCGGACTCGTAGGTGGTCCCCACCTCCAGACCGGCCGAGTTAATAGATCTGGGAGGGAATTCAAAATGTGCATTTTTAACCAGTGTGCTCCCACCCCCAAACTGTTCCCAGGGCGACCCACCCCACTCTACCCACTGACCCAGACTGGGCGCACAAGCCCCGGCCCAGAGTGCCCCTCAGGGAATGAATGAATGAATGAATGAATGGGCCGACGGACTAAGGAAGCTTCCCGCCCTTCTGCACATTCACTCCCCAGCTCTGCCGCCCCCTCTCCTCCAGCCCAACATTTCCTACTCTGCTCTCCTGGCTGTGTGTCCTGTAGCTGCCGGCCTGTGCATCGGTCTCAGCTTCTCTCCCCAAAGAAGGCAGTAAGGCCATAAGTCAACAAACTCTTATTAAGCGTCTGTTGGATATCTTGCCTTCCATATATCAGTTTTGGCAGGAAAAAAGAAGGAGGAAACTGGCATTTGCAATGTAACATTATGAGTGCCATCACACCCCTAAAGGGGGACGCTGGCGGCCAGGCTGGTGGGAAAAAAGGTTCTGGAAGACTTTCTGATCATTTTCCTCCCCACAGGACCATCATCGCCGCCGCCGCCACCACCACCACCGTCGATACCCCCGTTGCAGTCACTGTGCTCAGCTCAGTTCATTAGCAGCCTCACTAAGAATTGGCCAGAGGGGAGGTCAGAACTGTGGACTCTGTTTCAATGAACTTTTACAAGAAAGCCCTTCTCATCCTCCCATCCTCAGATGTCAGAAAGGTTCCCTCTGACCCCTAAGCCAAGAACATCCCCCTTCATCCAGGACCCCATTTTGACATCTTTTCAACTGTTGGGGAGGGAAAACTATTCCTCTACCAGTTTGTTATGTTTTTATGGGGGCGTCTGCAAATTAAACGGACAAAAGACAGATTTACAAAAGACAAATTTTAATCATGTGTTTTTATTAATGTATCCACCAGAGTTCACAGAAAAACATGACTCAAAAAGGCAGGCAGAATGTGGGGCTTATACACTATCTTAATAGGGGAAAGGAAGGAGAGAAGGGCACTTAGGGGAACGCAAATGACTGTTAGGACAGACAAAAAGGCCCTTACCTAGAGCAGGGGGTAGCTATGCTGGCTTAGTGACCATGCCTGTTTAGGCGTGGCGTCTCCTGTGATGAGTCAGTCCTCCCGGATGGCTCCCAAGGGAAGGCGACTTATGACAGTTTAATTCTTTTTAGTTCTTTTGGAAAGCTCTGCCTTTGGGCAGAAAAGACTGTTCAGGAGCTCGAATGCCTTCCGCCTAAAATACTTTTTCTGTCCCAGAGGCATGTCTTCTGGACCCCCTTCAAGGCCTGGTTCAGGAAAGCGTACAGACGGCAGCCATCTCGGCTGCCTCCTCCTCTGTGTGTCCCTGCGTGTAACAAGGAGCCCGACACAGACATCCAAGACGTGACGCGCAGCGCGTGTGCAGGAGTCCGCTCCGGGTGTCCGCAGCCCCTGGCTCCCCCTCTCACTAGTGGTTCGTGGGGACAGCGGCCCATCGCTGGCGTCTAGCGAGCACCTGAGCACCTGCACGACACCCCGAGCACTGGCCACGGCTTTACGCGGGTGGACTGTGGGCTTGAGCTGTGACTCAAGTCAGACCTAACACACGTGTGAGAAAAGAATGATTTAGTAGATGTTCTCACTGGAGATTTTTCAAAACCGGCTGGAGCCCTTGCTGGACCCTGATAAGAAACGACACTGACCCTAAAAAGCGGGCTTTTGTTCAACTGAACACGCCTGGCCACCCCTGCAGACTTGAACCACGAGCGAGAAATTCATCCCGCTGCTGATTGGCTGCAAACTGCGGAACCAAGAGGAAGAAATGTGAAGCCTAAGATCTCTGTGAAAAGCAAAAAGGTAGCAAGAGAAGCTTTCCAGAGGCTTCCACAAGGAGCCCGCCTCGCTAAAAACACGGCCGTCGGCGTCTGGTCGCTGTCTCACCGGGGTCTGGCACGGGCGTCCCTCGGTTCCGGTGTTGCTCGGGCCGCAAAAGGTGCGGGGCGCGCCCCAGGCTCTCCGTAAACATTTGCGGAATGAATTGATTCCCAGCCGGGGTTTCAACTTGAAGAACCCCAGAAAACTAAAGTCCCCGCCCGGGCCCTGAGAAGCTTCGCCTTGGGAAGCTGCGGGCAGCACGTCGGAGGGCATCCCAAAGAAGCCCGGAAGGACGGCTGTGGCGCCGGAAGTGTGGTCACCGCACGTGGGCGGGACCCTGCCCTCTCTCCTCATTGGCCGTCTGCGACAACCCCGAGGAGGAGCCGGGAATGGTGCCGCGACTCTCTCTGGTTTGCACGCGGCTTGCAGCTTTCGAAAAGCGTTGATTTTCAAAGTAGTTGTAAAATATTTAGTTACGCGATTTTGAAAGAAAAATTGCACTTGGCCCGTACGGGGATCGAACCCGCGACCTTGGCGTTATTAGCACCACGCTCTAACCAACTGAGCTAACCGGCCGGCTGACGTGAAAGCGCTGCCACTGTATCTATGAGGACGCTGGGCCTGAGCCCGTTGCCGAGCCAGTCCAGCGCCTCCAGGCTGGCTCCGCTGCGCCAGTTGCCCGCGGGTTACCGCCCTGCCTGTTGTCGTTCCCTTTAGCCGGCTGAAAAACCTGAGACCCTGGAGCTTCCTCGGAGAAGGGAGGCGGCTTCTTAGAGTGAATGGGAGGCTCTCAGAGAGAAAATGCAGGCTGCACTTTGGAGCCTTAGCTCGGGAGAAAGGTTTTCAAATATTGCAACTAAATGCTGTTTTTTATGTTCGAGAATCCTTGCAGCTTGGAAACTTCGTGTATTCAGAGCTTTCGGTATGGCTAAGTAAAGCTTAGAAAATAACAGAAAACTCGAGAACGGACAAAGGAATCACCGAATTCCCCACCGCCCGACAATAACTGCTGCTGGGGTCTTGGCATCCTTTCTGCCAATTTTTTTTTTCACTGTACAGGTGTGTGTGTGTGTGTGTGTGTGTGTGTGTGTGTGTATGAATTCATACGGATGTAACCTTGCCTAGAAGAATATAATTTTCAATCTTCCTTTTGGTACTAATGTTCTATCATAAACCTATCCCTAAATAATTGCAAATGTCATTTCAAATGGTTCCTCCATGTCTCCTCGCCCTTTTTAATGTCTGGAAAATGTCTTCGTTTTGTCTCGCGTTAACTAGCACTTGAATAAATCAAGAACTAGTTGCCGGGTGAGCAACTGACAGTATTCACTCCAGAGGAATAGGGGGGTCTGTACGCAAATGATGATGATGATGATGATGACGATGATGGAGAAAAAAATCTTGCGAAGACAATACTCAAACACGTCCGCTCTCCATCCTGTATGTCCCGGCCACGATCTCTGAAGGGTCTGCCCCTCCACCCCCGCCCTGCTGGGACAGACGCTCCGGGAGAGGGGCACACTCGCTTTTCTCACGACCACTCCCCTAGTCTGACTGGTCCAAAAAAACTGCTCCCAAATCAGTATGTCATCAGGGTTCCCTGCTGCAAGCAGAAAAGGCCAGGTCTAGCTAATCTTTACAGCACTGCTTTAGCTGAAAGGATGTTAGGTAGTGCACCCCACCACCAGGAAGGTTGGAGACCCAGGTTTAGACAAACGGCCACTCGCTCAAAGAGAGTCATCAGGGCTGACAGTGCCCTAACCCCAGGGAACCAGCTGTGAGTGAAACGGACCTAACCCTGTCCCAGTTTAGCAAGGACAGGCGTTTGAGTGAGTGGAGAGGCTCACGTGTTGTGCTGAGTGCGCGAAAAGCGTGCTGGTCGCGGAGGGTCGGGCAGGCTCCTGAGACTGGGACACTTGACAGTGTTCCGAAAGACAAGGGTGGACCAAAGCGGGTAGAACCCTCCGGGCAGAGGGAGCTGTCGGAAATGGCAGGCATCTTGTCCATTCGCTCACACGTGAATGCTCAGAGCCTAGGAAACTGAAATAGGAGTCAGATGAATGAATGAGCTACTCGCGAATTCTAAATCTTACATTCTAAAACAATCATGCCTCTTTTCAAACTCTCTCCTTCTGGCCCGGCCCTGATAGGATTGCCAGATTTAACAAATAATTTCATATAAGTATGCCTTATGCAGTATTTGGGACATAATTATACTAAACTGGTATTAGCTGTTTATCTGACATTCAACTTTAACTGGGAATCCTGTACTGTATTGGCAACCCTACACCCAAAGTAGCAGCCATTCGAAAGACACCCACCCCACCACCACCACCACCACAGCCAATCTAGCCCTGACCGGGTAGCTCAGCTGGTTAGAGCATCGCTTCTGTACCCCCAGGTTGCAGGTTGGTCCCTGGTCAGGGCACACACAGGAGTCAACCGAAGAATCCATAGATAAGCGGAACAACAAATCGATGTTTCTCTCTCTCTCTCTTCGCCGCCCGCCCCCTTTCTCTAAAATCAATCAGTAAATTTTTTAAAAATTTTAAAAAGAAAGACCCCATCTAACCTGCACTTTCCCCCATTCCTCGGCCATTGCCCCACCGGCCCCACCGCCCTCCTTCCCAGTCCTTGCTTACCAGGCCATGCTGCTACCTTAGGACTTCTGTTCCTCCTCCCCGGCCCCTCTTCCCCCCGTCACTACTCAGACCACCTTCCTCAGCCCCTCTAGGTCTCAATGCGTAAATGGCACGTACTCAACAAACTTCCCTGATCCCTGGTATTTCAGTCGCAACCCGCACCCAGAATCCCTTTATTCTCTCCGGGACTTGCTTATCTCTTGAACTGCAGGGGGGCACTAATTTCTATTTTGCATCAACTGCACCTAGAACAGCGACCGGCCTTTAGTAGGTGGGGATCAAGGCTTGTCGAATGAGGCTAAGTGGAGGGATCATATGTTAGAGGTCAAGTGCTAACCCCCGCCAGCCAGAGCTCCATGCACGTTTGCTGAGTGGGCAGGCGCGCCAAGCCAAGGCTGCACGGAGGTCGGGACTTGAGGCCTGAGAGACGCAGTGACTAAAGACGGAAGGCAGGGGGCACCCGAGACCGACGTCGTCCTCTCCGCACCTGGGCGCCCGGCTTCGCCCACAGGGCGGTGATGGAGCGGGAGGGCCTGCGGGGCTCTGGTGTTGTCCTGTCTCCTCCTCCGACTTCTCCCGCCAGTGCGCTCTCGGTTTTTCTGCTCTTGCAAGACAACCGAGTCTTAATTTTCATTCTTTGAGCTGGGAAAACTCAAACATACATGAGCAGCGTTAAATGGTACAGTTTTATTATTATTCGGGTTTTTAAATGCTCGAGAGGGGAACTTTGGCTCATGGAAGCTACTTTGGATTTTAAATGGTGCATCTGCTTTAAACTCGGTTTATAAAATTTATCATTCTGTTCATAGATTGGAGCCTTTGTCTGGAAGACAAGACATAGGAGGTCGTGATCACGTTTTGTCGAAGGACATCTAAGTTGACGCATCATCCTTAAGAAGGAAACAGATCGTCTGCTAAACATAAGCTAATGGAAAACAGGGAAAAGCCGATGCGAGGCTAGGGATGGACTGTCTGAGGAAGAGTTTTAGAATGAGTCAAAAAACTCAAGTGGCCGTCATGAGACAGGGTCCCTGCAGAGTTCAAAAGCTGAGCTCTAAGTTGCAAGTCTCTGTTGAGGATGCGTGGGTTAGGGCCAAGGTGTGCAGACCCTGCGTGTCAACAGCCCGGGTTTCCCCTTTATCCGGAGTCCAAAAGAAATTCGTCATGCCGAAAAACCTCAACCCACCACTGTCGATTTGTCAGAGAACCCACAGCACGCGCCAAGCACCATGGGAGGTGTTCCCCAGTCAGATGGGGAAGGACATGCCAACGATGATAATATTAACAACCGGAAAATTGCTATTATAAGCAGAACACCAAACAGGGCAAGGTTCTTTAGGAGTGGTTTCTGTGTTACACATTACTGTACAACTTCCTGGTAAAGATTTACTCTAGAACAAAACAGGATGGCGGTTCCATTTCACAAGCACCTCTTGAGCAGGGAATATGCATCTGGCTGCTGGCACTGAGGAGGCAACAATGACCTTCTAAACCAAATTCGATTTGGGCACCAAGGTGTGGAAAGAGGGGAAAGTGAGAAGATGGGGTGGGACAAGGGTTAGGGCCTGAATATTTCAGGTGGAGGGAGACTGTATATGGGTTGAGGAACTGGATTTATCTTGTGACAGGCACTTGGGGAGACTGGGTCACAGTGGGGCTGGAAGGAGGAGGCTGGGACAAACAGGTGAGGTGGCTAGAAAAGGAAGGAGGGGTGAGCAGGAAACGGGTCTACAGAGGGGATGGGGATGAAGGAGGTGTCAGCTGGGGTGCACCTGGGTGGTGATTTTGCCTTTAGCTGAGATGGAATCCTGGGAAGGTGGGTCTGGGTGGAAGATGACCAGGCCAGCTTTGGAAGTGTTAAGAGATCATTTGCAGGGGAGAAGCTTGTGCTGGGCTTAGAAAGGAGGGAGCTTCCATTAAGAGGAGAAGAGATGAATCGTGTTCTGGAGGGAGGGCAAGAGAGAGATGGAAGCCATGATGAAATAAAATTTCATGGTCCAATCTATTCCTGAATGGCTTCTCAATCTTAGTGGATAATACCTAGCACCTAAACAATGTGGGGAGAAGATAATTCATATGTAGATCTCTGTGGTATTGATAGTGTTTTTGGAGAGTGATTTAATATCAGTCCACATTTAAATTGTAGATGACTTTTAACCTATCATTTCCTACAGAAAGTCACATGTGTGCTCAGAGAGCTACACCCAGATATTTTCTGAAACATTGTTTGTAATAACAAAAAGAGGAAACAAACATTAATAGGGGAGTGGCAAAAAATTGAGAGTATATCCATACTATGGAATATTATGAAGCACTTAAAAAGCATAGGTGGCTCTATATGTGCTCATATTAAAGATGACTAGGGTTTATTAAGTGAAAAAGGTAAGTTATAGGATATCTATAATTTTCAATTATGGGGAAAAGCTGTCCAAATTCATACACAGAAATTCTGAAGGGATGCCACCCATCTGTTGTCCATGGTTAACTCTGGGGAGGACAGGGCATGAGAAGGATGGAAGTGCTTTGAAGGGATTATTTCAAATTTTACTTCACATGCTTTTGTACTTTGATTTTTGTACAATAGACACATTTTACTCCTTCAATTTCAAACGTCAATAGGAAAAAAAACAGGGATACCTGATCTTACAGAGTAGTAAGGATGAAATAACCAAATAAAAGACAAGGAGCTTCCCAAAATGCTGGACCGATACAGAGATGGTTATTTTTATTGCTTTCTCAGTTCCTCGAGGGCGAAGCCACTGTCTGCTCAGTCATCATATCTGCACATAGTTTATTCATATATTAATCTCTCCAACTTTACAGTAGAATGTAAGTCTCAGGAAGTTAGGAACCTTGTCCACACAACGCTCTCCTTTATATCCTCAATGCCTGCAACAGTGCCCGCAGCTCAATGTTTGTGGAGTTAAAAAGAAAAACATACAAATGGACCGCTGCGTACCAGACTACTTAGTAGGATCTCGGTTGTAGGATGCGACGGCAATTGACAATTATTTAGTGCGTCCCCAGCCCAGTTAAAGCTCAAGACTGTGGTCCGTCAAGGAATTAGGTCCCAAATCGGTAAATTCTCAGGAGAGCTGGGCATAGCGATCCTGGTGAACGTCGCCTGCACCGAAAAGCTTTAAAGCGGTGATGGAGGTTGCTTAGCAACGAGGCCCAAAAGGCGGGCCGCGCGGCGCACGCGCGCAGAAAGCCAGCGGTTGCGGGCAGACCCTTTTGCGCACGCGCGGGAGGCGGCCTCGAGATGTTCAGGGCTTGACGGTTGCTAGGGTGACAGGAATACAACATGGCGACCCAATCCTAACGCTCTCCGACGAGGGACCACCGCGGAGGCCCTAGTGCCGGACTCTTCCTCGGAGGAGTGAAAGCCAGGGGCCACCCTTCCTGCCCCTTTCTTCTTCGTCCAGGGTCGGCAAGGGGCTGTCGCCGGCGTCCGCATAGAGGATGAAGCGTGAGTGGGGCCGGGGAGGGCCAGGGACGCGAGGGTGAGCGGCGGGAGCTGGACCGGCCCGGGGGCGGCGGACCGGTCGGGATAGGCGGGGCGGGGCCTCGTCGCCTCGGCGTCACTCGGGACCCCGAGCCTCCCTGGGCTGTCAGAGCGGGTGAGCCGAGGCGCAAAAAAAAATTCCGACCTCCTTTGCTGTGAAGATTAAATGGTGTCGGTGTCGTTGTAATGTTTAGTTTGCCTCGTGTCTTGATTGTCAGTTGGTAATGGTATATGGCATAAATTGTGTCACAAAGATATTAAAAATAATGTGTCTCATTCACCCTTTACAAGCATTCTTATTTTCTCTTGTTGGATAGTGTTTACGCGTTTATCTTTTTCATCAATGCACCCAAAGCTGTGGTTAGAATACAAACTGCACTTTTGCTTGTGGTGTGAACTTACATACACAGATTTTTAAAACCATATCCCTTTTTTCCTTTTCGACTACTTATTTTGAAAATTTTCTAATCTACAGAAGGGTTGCAAGAAGAGTTCCTTGAATGTTTATAATCCCTTCACCTAGATGCCCCACTGCACTCTGGCATTTTCTCTCTCTCAAAAAATTATGTATTTATTTTTGCTGAACCTTTTGAGAGTTCCTTGTAGACATCATGACATTTCACCACTAGTAATTCAGCAAGTATCTGCTAAGAATGAGGACAGTCTCCTACACAGTCACAGTACAACTAACATGTTGATACAATATGCAGTCTATATATCACATTTTTCCAGTTGTCCCAATAATGTCCTTTATGGGTGTCTTTTCTTCAGGATCCAATAAAAAACATAAATTGCATTTTGTGACCCTATCTCTTTGGTCTTCTTTAACCTAGCTCAGTGCCCTACCTTTTGTATCTTTCATGACAACATTTTTCTTTCTTTTTAAAACCTTTTAAATTGATTTTTAAAAAATATTTATTTTTAGAGAGAGGGGAAAGGAGGGAGGAAGAGAGGGAAACATCGATGTGTGGTTGCCTCTCATGCGCCCCCTAGTGGGGGCCTGGCCTGCAACCCAGGTCTGTGCCCTGACTGGGAATTGAACTGGCGACCCTTTGCTTCACTGGCGGGCACTCAATCCACTGAGCCACGCCAGCCAGAGCTAATTGATTTCTTTTTTAAGAGAGAGAGAGAGAAACATCAATTTGCAGTTCCACTCATGGATGCACTTGTTGGTTGATTCTTGTATGTGCCCTGACCAGGGATCAAACCTGCAACCTTGGTGCATCAGGGCAACACCCAACCAGCTGAGCTGCCTGGCCAGGGCCCCATGACGACATTTTTCAAGAATCCAGGCCATGTGTGTTCCAGAATGTCTCTCACTTTGGATTTGTCTGAGTTTTTTCTCGTGTTTAGCTTTAGCGCAAATATTTTTTGTCAGAAATATGTCAGAGGTGATGTGTCCCTGTCACCGTGTGTCCTATCTAGATGGGGATGTCAGCGTGTCTCAGTTTCGGTGAAGTTAGGTTTGATCATTTGATCATTCTATTGATTCACCTTTGTTTCCGAGACCCTCCGTGTCCCTCTGCTAGAGGCCGTGACTCTTACCAGTTTCCTGTGTCTACATATGTGTGTACAGTTCGGGGCAAAAGTAGGTTTACAGTTCTGAGGACGTGAAACAGTTTATTCCTGTATTATTATTATTATTTATTTATTATTGTATTGTTTTCCATATGAACAACTGTAAATCTACTTTTTCCTCACCCTGTATATTACACATGTACCTGTATTTTATATATGTATATATAAATGTGTATGTATCCCCTCTTTTGTTTATCTATTTATTTAATTTTTTAGTTATTGATTTTAGAGAGGGAGGCGGAGCGGGGAGAGAGAGAGAGGGAGAGGGAGAGAGAGAACATCGACGTTCTTCCACTTATTTATGGATTCATTGGTTGATTCTTGTATGTGTCCTGATGGGGGCACATGTTCTCGAAACAGTCACAGTTTGTTTTTCTGCCACAGAAAGAATTTTTAAAATTACCTGTTGTAATTGCAGTGAGGCGTAAACTTTCTGCCCCTCATTAATGTACTTTGGTAGCATCAGAGCTGTAAGGCACCTCAAATAATCCTGTTCCATCCTCTTTTTCCTGGTGTGCGTCACCTTCTGTTTTAATAGCAGATGCATCAATTAGCAACTTTTTCCTTTTAAATTAAAACAAACAAGTGAAAATAATACTGGCTTTGTGAGCAATTCAAACTGAAGTCTTTAAGTTAGTTCCAGGACCCTCCCCTACCTGGCTGAGTCGACCCTGGCTAGCATTTTCGTAGGTGCGCTTCCGTAAATTTTCCGTGCATATTTGTCCCTTAAACAGACGCCCCAGACTACAGGGGGTTATTTATGTCGTGCTGTAGCTTGCTAGGGCGGTGCTTTATGTGGCATACGTTCCTAGCCGTGGACTTACTGGGTTAAAGGTGCGATTTAAATTTAAAATTTTTGCGAGTTTAGGAATCATTTTATGTCCTTTTGTGTTTTCATGCTGTTTGGTAACTCAGGTCACAGTTGTCCTCACTACACCGTGTAATGAATTGGGCGCAGGCCTCTTTATCGGAGTCCTGACCTTGTTTCAATTATATGTTTGGAATTAGTCTCTTGAAGAGAATGGAAATCAGAAGCAGAATCCCCTTCCTGACAGCTGTGGCCGAGACCGTGCCCGCACCCAGTAATTAACCTCCCTCCACATTCTCTTCATTCCTCAGCTGCCTGGGCCCGCAGCTGCGACGCTTATCACCTGCCTTGATTAAGACCTTTAGGGAAAAAAGTCTTGAGAGGCAGTGCTTGAATACAAATGTTTGCACTTGGGCGTGACAAGTTTCTCTTTTCACAAAGAGTGAATTTGACCTCCACTTTCACGGTTAAATAAGGCTTAGATTCCACTTAAACAAACGAGCCTTGGACTAATAAAAGTGAATGGACTCTTAATGAACACAAATGGTCTCATTTATCTTCCTTTCTCCCACCTCTTCCTTCAGTGACATTAAGCTCTCTTGTCGCTGAGTCTGGCGGGGGCTTGTTCTGTCCCTGGTGGCCGTTCTCATTTCTATTCCCGTTCTCGCAGGGCAGGGCTGATTTTTACTCGCGTGGGTCTGTGCCCCCACAGCTTCGTGTCTTCATGTTTCTTGTCTAATTTTTTAATTGCATTTTTTCCAGTACCATTTCTTCCCCTTATGCCCCCCTGCCCCCTACAATCACCACACTGTTGCCCATGCCCATGAGTCCTTTCTTTCTCTTTTCTCAATCCCTCTACCCCCACCCTCCCCCACCGTAGCTGTCATCTGCCATCTATGAGTCTGTCTCTATTTTGTTTTGTCATTTTATTTTGTTCATTAGATTCCACATATGAGAGAAATCATATGGTATTTGTCTTTCTCTGACTGGCTCATTTCACCTAGTATAATGGTCTCCAGGTCCATCCATGCTGTCACAAAGAGTAAAATTGTCTTCTTTTTTATGGCCAAGTAGAATTCCATTGTGTAAATGTCCCATAGTTGTTGTTGTTTGTAAAGATTTTATTTATTTACTTTTAGAGAGGGGAAGGGAGGGAGAAAGAGAGGGAGAGAAACATCAAAGTGTGGTTGCCTCTCGCACACCCCTTACTGGGGAACTGGCCCGCAACCCGGGCATGTGCCCCGACTGGGAATCGAACCGGCGACCCTTTGGTTTGCAGGCCTGCGTTTAATCCACTGAGCCACATCAGCCAGGGCCCATAGTTGTTTTATCCATGCATCTACTGATGGGCACTTGGTCTGCTCCCATATCTTGGTGATTGTAAACAACGCTGCAATGAACACAGTGGTCCTTATGTTCTTTTGAATTAGTGTTTTGGGTTCCTTCACATATGTTCCCAGCAGTGGGATCACTGCGTCAAAAGGCAGATCCATTTTTAAGTTTTGAGGACCCTCCACATTGCTGTCCACAGTGGCTGCACCAGTCTGCACGCCCACCAACCGTGCAGAAGAGGCCCCTCACTCCACGTCCTCCCAGCACTTGTTTCTTGTCTGACTTTCAAGGCCTGTGAAAATATGCCAGATCCTATAGGAGGAGAATAGGAAGATACTTTCCTAGGTATTTTTTCATGGGGGCTTTTCTCTTTTTCCCTCACCTGTCTTTCATCCTTGTTTCATACCCAGACTTCTGTCTGTTGAAAGAGCCATGAGGGAAGTGACCCTTCTTCCCGCCTGGGCCCCTCCAGGGCCGCAGGCTCCACTGTCTGCCGGCTGGCTGTGATGGTCTGGCGGCGCCTGCGATGTTGGCGCACTCTGGAGTTAGTACTTAACCCACTTTTAAAGGAAGCATGCTTAACTTAATTTATCTGTGATGAAGCATACATTGGAATTCGTTGTGTAAAATTCCCTCTTCCTCTCTTCTCAAACCTGAATTCCTCTGGCCACGGCCTGACTTTCAGTCGCTGGCCGTCAACCCTGCAGTGAGGTTTGTCTGCCTCCCTTTACACTGCTGTCCCGGTGTCACCGAACAACGACGAGGTGCTGCTCCCTGTCACCACAAAAAGCCAAACTCGTGAGGCAGGTGTTGGTGCAAAAAGGAAAGAGGTTCCTTCAGAAACATATCAGGTATTCTCATACTTGTTGCAAATATTTCCTCAGATGGTAGTTTGCCTTTACATTTCTTTTGCAAGTTTTTGACGTTAACACGTTCAAGTGCGTGGCCAGGCTCACCCCCAGATCCTCCGTTTTGGTGACTTTCCTTCCCTGACCTTCAGCTTTGAAAGACCACCCCCATTTGATGGGCTGCTGAGCATACCGACACATTTTCTTGTGGTTTGATTTTTACATTCAACCTTTTACAAGTGTTTTCCAATATTTAACTGTGCTGTGGAGTATGGTTCCAACTTGAATTTTTTAATGTGAAATCTCCAGATTTTAATAGCTTTATTGAGGTTTAATTTACACGCAGTAAAATTTACCTGTTGTAAGTGCACAGTCTGAGGAGTTCGGCAGACGTAGACGGCGGTGTCCCCACCTCCACCATCAAGACGTAGAAGCCTTCTGTCCCCGAGAGTCCCCTGCGCCTTTGACAACCAGACACCCCCACTCCTCACTCCAGGGACCCGCTGTGCTTTCTCTTGCTAAAATGTTCCTTTTCCAGAATTTTATAGAATGAAATGTAGTAAATGTGTATATAACGTGCGTGGTCTTCTGAACCTGGCTTTTTTCCCTTAGCATGGGGCTTCTGAGGGTCACGCAGGCGGCAGCCTGGGCGGGGCTTAGCCCTTTCATTGCCGAGAGCGCTCCACTGGCGGGCCCAGCAGGTTGTGTGTTGCTTCGCCAGCTAGTGCGTGTTTGTCATGCCCGGCTCCCTCCAATTTAAAACCACTGACTTAGAGCAAAAATATAATAAAATAAGCCTAGATTATTATTAACACCTACGAAAATTATTAGGTGACAGAAAAGGAAAGGAAGAGAACATTTTAGAACAACCAAGTTTAAGAGGACTTTTAAAATTACTACTATTTTTAAATCCTCACCCGCAGGTATATTTACCGATTTTAGAGAGAGAGGAAGGGAGAGAAAAAGAGAGAATCGTCAATGTGAGAAACGTTGGCCATTCACCTCCCGTGTGCGCCTGACTGGGGATCGAACCTGCAACCTAGGCATGTGCCCTGACCAGGAGTCTAATCCTTCTGGGGTGCAGGACAGTGCTCCAACCAACTGAGCCACCTGGCCAGGGCAAATTTAAGAGTACTTTAATGGTGGTATGCATTCAGAGCTGCTTTTTTTTTCACTTTTAAGATTTTAAAATTTTATTTACTTTTAGAGAGTGAGGAAGGGAGAGAGTGAAACATCAGTGTATGAGAGATACATCAATCGTTTTCCTCCCACGCACCTCCAACTGGGGACCTGGCCCGCAACCCAGACATGTGCCCTGACTGGGAATCGAACCGGTGACCTTTTGGTTTGCAGGCTGGTACTCAGTCCACTGAACCACAGCAGCCAGGGCTACACTCAGGGCTTCCTATCAATAAAAAACAAGTGCTACCCAGGGCCAGCAGCCCAGCAGCCACTTGGCCTGGGGAGGCAGTGGTCACCGCAGGCAGTTGCTCAGGTGGCAGTATTTTATGGTGACACCCCAGGCTCTCCCGGGGTGGCCTGCTAACAGCCAGCTGGCTGCAGTTTGTAGGCGTTCGTTAGCAGCCACACCCCACTTTAAGATACTCATGTCTGTGTCTGTCAGGGTTTGGTTTGTAAAACAGAAACTGGGTATTTCAAGCAGGAAGGGATTGATCATAGTGACTTAGAGGCTTATGAAACTGTCACCTGTGCAGGAGATGACAGTGGCGGCAGCAAGGCCAGGGGCTGCTGCTATCAGTTTCAGGAAATCAGGAATTGCAAGAATGGCGGGAAGATGCCCCCCTCCTGCCCTGGGCGCCTGGTGGGACCAGAGAGGGTGACTTTCAGGGGACTACACCAAGGGCCAAGGCTGCTGGGCACCGTCCCCTCCGCCGAATGCACCGGCCCCTGCCCAGGCGCTCTTGCCAGAGACCCCCAGCCAGCCCCCCTGCCCCTCTGCTCCCCAGGTCTTGTGAGGTCTGGGCCTCGCATCATGCCAGGGGGGCTGTCACGCGTTTCCCTGCTCTGCGGGCAGAGAGGAGCAGGCGCTCCTGCTGGCACGAGGGGCGGGGCGGGGGGGGGCACGGGACTGAGCCTTCGAAAGGAGAAGCCATCCTCAACTCAGGTGCCTGGCTGTCTTACAGATAAAAGGCTCGCTGACTGGAAATGAGTGCAAACTATATGTATGAATAAAATCTTGTTTTTCCATTGTTTTTACTTACAGACTATAAAGTAATTGGCAAAATAGGCGAGGGGACATTTTCCGAAGTGCTGAAGATGCAGAGCCTGCGGGACGGGAGCTACTACGCGTGCAAACAGATGAAGCAGCGCTTCGAAAGGTGGGCAGCGCCGCAGCGCTGGCCGCAGCTGCGGGCACGGGCAGGAGGGCGCTGGCAGGTCCCTGGGGAGGCCGTGGTCACATAGCGACGGGCGAGGTGCAGGTCAGCTTCGGAGGCAGTGAGGACCATGGGCTACTTTTGCATTTTTCGTTAGGGGTTTTCTTTATGTCCCGGTTTACTGTGATGTCAGTGATAACTGGTCACCAGAAGTTTAACTGGTAAGCGTATGCCTCACTTCAAACAGCCCTGTGTTCCTCGGGGCTGTGTGTGTTGGTCTCTCACGACGAAACCTTAGCCTAAGCATTCTAGAAGCTCGTGTGACTTAATGAAGTGTGACGCAATTAATGTATCGAAATCTCCAAATAGGGTTGGAGACTCAGGCTCCCAGGGTGACTTCCGTGGAGAGGGAGCCCCCTGGTTTGGATCAGTCCCTCGGAGGACAGCTGCGGCCCTGTGCCTCAGAGCAGCCTCCTCGGGCCTCGGGGTATGCCACTCAGCGCGCATGGCACTCAGCAGTCACTCACTGTCACGTGGCCAGAGGAGGGCGGAAAGGCTGGCATCATCGCAGCTGTTAAACTTTTCAGTAAAGAGGTTTGAAGTCTCTAAATATTTAAGCACTTTTTGTTAAAAGACTAGTCATTCTCCCACACTGATGCAGAGCCTTCTGACGTTTTTGGGGGTATTGCCTTGGTTTCAAGCAGTTAGTGAGAAGAATTGTTTCTCAGATCAGAAAGGTGAGCAGCACAGTTACTGGGTCCGACAGTGAAAACAGTCGCTTCCTCCTTGCGGCGACCCCCGAGACTGAGGCGGACGTCCCCGGTTTTGTGCAGGAGGACAGGGGTTTAGGGGCATGACACCATGCACCAGTTGTCCCCCTGGGTCGCTAGGTGGGCTGAGCCAGCTCCGAGCCCAGACTCCTCCTCCTTCACCACCCAGGGCACGTGGCCGCTGACGGCCCTGCCAAGGCTGCAGTCGCTGGACTCCTGCCCACCCCTGTCCTGTCCCTCCTTCCTCGGAGCTGCGTTCTCTGTGGCTTCCCTCCACCCCCACCCGCCTTCACCTTTAAGCCACGCGCGCGGTAGAGAGGGCGACGCCGTGCACTGACGGCCGCACGCACCGCAGACGCAGACCCGCAGCGCCTGGGAGAGGCCCGGGAGCGGTAGAGTGGGAGACGCTTGCACCTCAGGAGGGGACCGGGTCCCGCCGCCAGGTCCGGGGCAGATGCGCCTGTAGACAACAGGACCCGCAGAGGACAAGGGGCCTGGACGAACGGCCTCCAGACTCAGGCCCTTCTGAGGCAGCCGCTGCGGCCGCGGGCGCACACCCGCTCACTGCCGTGCCAGCTCCCGCTCCGTCACCCGCGTCCCCTCAGGAAGGCGGAGCCCTCTGCAATGCAGCGTGGGAAGGTTTCCGTCAAAGAAGATCCGATGCTCTGAGGGCAGGGGACACTCGGTTTCCCCGGAGAAGCAGCTTCGTGTGGTTGGCGTAGCCTCCGTCCCTCAGGAGAATGCCCCGTTCCCGAGGGACATGGCTTCCCAGCAACGATACACATCCTGGACCCATCGCCTACCAGGTCCCCGACGCACCGCACGCGCACCGCTTGTGTTAGCTAGGACAAGGGCGGCAAGGCCTGGGCCATCCTTGCTGACTGCTCTTTTTGCTAGATGTTAAAATAGAGGCAGTGCTTTGCAGACCAGGTGTACCGGATAAGCGCAGCCAACGGCAAGGAAGAAACCAACATGCCTTTGATCAACGTATTGAGCCATGGCCCGGCCTCCCTGCAGGGAGACTGAGCTATGGCTGGGAGTTTGTCTCCTCTACTGCCTGCAAGTGAAGGAAAGGACCTTACGAGGACCATGTCTTGCTCTTGCACAGAGCGCCCCACGTGCGAGCCCCTGAGCCGCACTCCCTTGTCGTGAGGTGCTTGAGGACCAAACGAGGGAAGGGCCCGGACGCGGGGAGCCAGGTGGGCCAGATGGCAGCCCCGTGGCTGTACCTGTCCTTGTTTGATGCCATTCAGAATGATTCACACTCTTGGCCTTCGCTTTAAAAGATGTTTTTCTTTTAAACATCCATGATAAGTCAAAAGATTTTTAATAAAATGTCACCGACTCACTGTTCCTTTTTCTGCAAAGCGTGTGTATGTGGGGAGGTGTCTGTAGTGTGAACCCCGCTTTTGCACATTGCTCTCCTTAGAAGGAAGAGCCCTGGCCCAACTACTGGTGTCCGGTGGCTGAGGTGCCAGCACCTCAGTGGTCATTTGGAGCTCAGTGTGTGTGGATGGGCGTCTGCGGCCGTGTCATCTGAGCCCAGGGGACCGGACTAGGGGTATATTCTTGTGAGCTCTTATTTGCTCTTGGTACATACGTTCAAAACTAGGGGAGACGGTCATGCAGGACCATCGCTGTTCGTTTAGTAATGGTCCAGCTCTGGCAACGGCGGCTCCTTCAGGCTGGCTCTGTGTCTTCTGACATGTCCCATCCTTTTTTGCTGGTGTTGTTAAACACTTCTTTACTCCTTGTCACCAAAAGATTCTCTAGGCTCATCTCGTAGGGTATTTCCCCTGCCCCTAGACTCTTCCATTTCTCTAATGAGCCCTGGTTCCTTTTACCTGAGAAAGATATTTGGAAAACAAGGTTTTGGCAGCAGACGTGCTCATTGCTGCTGGAATGTCGTCACCTGCAGGCCTTCTCCGGAGACGGAGCCGGTGTGGGTGTGTGCTGGCCCCTGTGTGCCCTCTCTGTGCCTCTCCACTTCTCTATCCACCCGTCCACCTATGCAAATAACCATGAGTACACGCCGATGTAAATAAGTGACCGGACAATAAATAAATTGGGATGAGGAGACAATTCTTCCTTATAGGAAAATTCCAGTTAATAAACACAGTGGGAATGAGGGAAAGAGAAGAGCATCATGGGAGGCACAGCAGTAATTTCTGCAGACGAGATAAGCCGATGATGCTGACGTAGTAGGTGAAACGCCAAGGAGAACAGGGTTTCTGCACAGCCACCGATGATCGCCCCCCAGTTTATAATTACTGTGGTGGTTTTAACTTGTGTCCACAAAATATTTGATATTCCTCCCTGTAGGAGGCAGGGCTGAATTTCCTTCCCTTTGAATGTGGGCTGGACTTAGCAACTTGTTTCTAAAGCATAGAAAATAAAAAGCAAGGGAAAGACAGTAACTTTACAGAGAGAAGCCTGGAAGATACCACCTTAACTAACTGATTAAAATGACACCATCGGTAACGAGACATAGTGATGTCATGTGCTCTCTGACATGTTGGGACAAGCAGGGCCTATCACCCTCACATTATTGCTTCCCAAAGACCCACAATCTCAGTTTAATGATGAGAATACCTCAGACAAGCCCGGGTTCGGGGCGCCTCGCGCCTGCCCAGGAAACAAAGTACAAGGGCCCCGCGGAGCCGCCCCAGAGTGGAGGTGACTAAGGGGACCCACTAATTGCGGTGTAGTATCCTTGGCTGTGGAAGAGAAAAAGACACTAAAACCTGGGACATTCAAGTCTAGAGCGCCTAGTTTAGTTAGTAGACTTGCACCAACGTTAATTTGGTTTTGACAATTGCCGGGTAAGGTGTGAGCGCCGGGGCGGCTGGGTGACAGGAACTTTCTGCACCGTCCCTGCGACTCTCCTGTTTGTCTAAAACAGTTTGAAATTGAACGGCAAAAAGCAGGCAAAAGAAACAAGTGGAGCCAGCCGCGGGGCGTGGGCGGTTTGTACTGGTCGCGAGCTGTTCCCACTGATGGAGGCGCTGCTGTGGTTCCTGACTTACGGGAAGAAAGGACTGCACGGTTCCTTCTAGAAAGGTAACTGATTTGGTGCCATTTCTAGGAACGAGATTGCTAATAGTTTGGGGATGTTCTAGTGTCGCTGATTCTTGATCCACACGTTTAATGCTCTTCTTCGGTTTTGGTTTTTAACCCTGAAGATACTATGTCTAGCTTTTAGAGTCCTGGAGTAACTAGCATCATTATTAAACAATTTAATCTTATTCACTGAAGACTATTTTAGGTTTCCTGGCAAATCCACTTCTGCCATCCTTTCCATTGTCTGAGTGACCTTGCACAGTGCGTGGGTGGCGTGAGAGACGAGACTCAATGACAGGCAGTCACGCCAGGCGACTACGGTGGCTGCTGCTAAGCCCCTGCTGCTACCCCCAGCCCTGCGCAAGTCACGTCCGCGTCATCCGTCCTCACTGCAGCCCTTGGAGGAAGAGGCCCTTGCTGCCTCCTTCCAGATCAGGAGGCTGTAGGTTAGGAGCTGAAGGCCTAGCCTGTCCGCTGCCGCCCAGCCGGCAGGTGCTGGAGCCAAGTGCGGGACCCACGCCCATGCAGGTCCGTTGCTTGTTGGCAATTCACGTCTCTTCTTTTGTGAAATGTGCGAGAGTATTTCTTTCTTAAATGTTTGAACTAATTCACCAGTGAGATCACCTGGGACGGGAAGTCTCCTTTGTGGGGGGGCTTCACCCCCATGAGGTTCGTTGTGGCAGAGATGACGCCTCAGCGGGTGGTGAGAGCACAGCACCTCCGTGGCACTGAGCACTGGAGATCCAAGGAGGTGCCGTCCGGCCCAGCCCTGGCCACCAGCCCCATGGAGACCTGGGCTTCGGAGCACATCTTTGACCACCCTTGGGGACTGTTACCGCTGCCGCAAAGCAGAAATACCCAAACCCTGGGAGCCCAGGCGTGGTTGGGGTTGATGTTTTGAACAGACAGATAGAGCCTTCTGGAAAGTTGCACAGCCACAGACCGCTCAGCACAGCGTGGGGATGGCCTTCCGTTGTGAAACTGCGCACTGGTGCAGGGAGAACCAAACACACGCGTGAGAGCAGCTTGCTGCTGACCCTGCAGCGCGAACAGGGGAGCTGAAGCTCACTAACATTTCGTTTACGAATGTGATTTCAGCAGATGAGAGGCTGACGTACCAACCATGCCCTCGGGACCCAGAAAGACCTGTTTACTGTTTTGACTCAAGGGGCAGAATCACTGTGAAAGGAGTCAGTCTCAGGGGTCACCTCGAAGGGCCGATGCACGTATAACACCTTCAAACGCTCATGAAGGCCGAGGAGCGATGGAATGGGTAAATCGAATAAGTTAAATGCTGAGACTGAAGGACCAACTGCTGCGGCAAGAGGGAGAACGAGGACACCGGTGGCGGCCGCGGCGTCGGCAGAGCAGTGGTGATGGCGTTGGTATGCGGCGCCCAGTCCCCCAGCTCTCGACCAGCTGGCATTATATTTATTTGTTATTTTAAAAATACAACTATATTTTAGGTAGAATTTTTAAAATAACTGCAGAAAGGCTGTATGACTTGATCAAAACAAAGAGGTACAGGGTTTCTAAATAAAGGAGAACATCTGAAATGTTTTAGAAAGACTCCAATCAAAGTATGGCAAATAATTTGGATTTTCATAAGATTTTTGTAAAGCTTTATTGAGGTGTAATTTATACATCAGAACGTCCACCCACTGTAAGTGAGCTTTAGGAAATTTATTCAGTCGTGCAGCTGTCCTCATATCCCCGCCTGGAAGACGCCCCCCGCCACTGTTGGCAGAGAGAAAATGCCCTGTCCCGAGCGGTCAGCGGCTGCTGCCCCGGACCTCTGGGGCGCTGCCCATCCTGTTCCTGGCCCCCGCCCAGCACCCCCCGGACCTCCTCTCCCCCGTCTCCAGCAGCTAGAGGGCTCTCCTTTCGGACCCTGTTCCCGCTCTGCAGGCTGTGTCTTTTCTGGCTGCTTGTCGACCATGCGCGCAAGTGGCTGACACTTTGAATGGTACCCTGAGTGTGAGGCGGGGTGTACAGGCGGAGATGGAAGCAGGGTCTAAACCAGGGGTCCACCCACGGCCCGCGGGCTGTGTGCGGCCCAGCACGACCGTGAGTGCGGCCCAACACAAAATCGTAAATTTGCTTAAAACATGAGAGTTTCTTTTTGTGATTATGTGTCGCAATATATTTAACGTGTGGCCCAGAGACACCAAAATATTTTATTCTGAAATACCCTAACCCTCAGACTACTCGGGCTCTTCTTACCTGCCAGGCTCCCATTCGTTGGCTAGTGTGAGGGCCTCAGATACTCAGCCGCGCTGACTGAGACGGAGATGCACTGTCAGAGAAATAACGGAGCAAAATGCCGAGCTTTACACTGTGTATTAAAAGTCAGCAGGTGGAGTTTCGCCTGTTCAAAGAAGAATTATTCTCACAGTCACGTCCTTTCAGAACCTCTGGGATGAAAAGATGTGATAGAGCAAGTCATGTGATTGGGTGTGACCCCAGGTGCTGAGAGAACACCTGTCACCAGGTGAAGGAGCTTGAGAAAGTGTCCAGCCTTTAGAAACAATAAGAAGGAAGGGTGGGTCTGTTTGTGGAAGTTTAAAACTTATTTTCACATGGCATTCACATGGCTTAGGTGGTTAGTTCCCATAAAGTGATTAACAGGAAGTTTTAATGTCTGTGTCTATATTTATTAATAGCATAAGAAACTACCAAGATATTCTTTCAGGAGCTTGGATGGCAAAAAATTGAATATATGTCCAAAGCTATATGAGCCTTGATTTTTGTAAGATAATGCAGAAATGCAATATGCTTAATTTTAACTGCTAATAGGAGAAATCAAACTTCACTTGCTTGAAGTATTTGTGAGATTTTCAGTTGTGATCACAGACAATTAATAATGATTTAATAACCTGAATTGCAACGCTGACCTAAATGGTAAATGAGTGACCTGCTTCTGCCCGCCCCGCAGCCTTGAGCACGCGAGCCGCCTGCGGGAGGTGCAAGCACTGAGGCGCCTGAGCCCGCACCCAAACATTCTCGCACTGCATGAAGTGGTCTTGTAAGTATGTTCGGGCCTTGAAAAACTACCTAAATTTGATAATGATTAAGTCTCTTTTTAAGAAAGAACTGAAATCATGATAGACATTTCAGATATTTGCTTTGTCGCTCAGTGAGTCAGAATTTTCATCTCAAGTCACGTATTTGTTTGGCGGGCGGTGTGCCTGACCCTAAGGCAGCAGTGCCTTCATTCAGGCGACATTAAAGCCTGCAGAAGTCACAGGCTCCTGGCCTGTGGCTCAGTGGGGCTTCCGTGGGGCGGGTGGTGGCTCGGGGCACCCAAGGCCTCGGTGCGAATCGCAACCCCCGGGAAGGCTCTGTGGTCGCACCTCGGAGATGGCTCTGCCTCCCCTGTCATTCTCATCTTCATGGTCTCCCTCAGCCTCTTCCTCTGACTGGTGTGGTTTCGGGGGGTTGTCGTTCCTGGTGCAGCTGTAGGGCAGCTCCCATAAGGCTCACCCACTGGCCAGGAGAGCAGGGCGCAGCTGGTGCGCAGGCGTTGGCGACTGGGCCCCGCAACCTGGACCGGACCCGAAGCCGGGCTCAGCGGGGCTTCCAGGTCCCACCTTCCCCTGGGCCAGCGCGGCATGGATCCTGAAAAGGCAACCTGGCGTTACTACCCGCCAAGAAGCTGCAGCCTCTGACAGCTAATGTGCGGCGGGTGTTCCTAGAGGCTCCAGCAGTTTTAAACACAGTGTAAACTCTTGTCACAACCATGTGGCCTCTGGCCTGCAGTGTCCGGAGCCACCAGTTTGGGTCGGGTCCAGAGACTGCAGTCTGTGGGTGACAGTCACAACCCTGCCTGCGCAGACAGCGCTTCACGTGCCCTTTAGAGTGTGCTTCTGTCTGGAGTCGCACGTGGGCCTCCTCCCAGCCCCACCGGAGGCACCCTGAGCCAGTGGGGGGACCTCGGGCTGCCCAGCCCGGGGTCGGGGATCCCTGTCTGGGCTCTGTGAACTCAGGAGAACCTGGCAGCTTAGCCAGAGGCCTCGGTCCCCCCTCTGTCACCCACAAGGGCGATGTCTCTCGTCTCTTCCCCGACAGGGTTCTGGGGATGCATCCCCGTTGCGATGTATCCCAATCACATGGACGTAATTTAGGTAAATGCAAACCGAGGTTGTAGGCACGCGGCATGAATGAAATACTCCTCTCCTGGGCGGTTCTGTCCGGCCGCCTCCCCCGCCTCAGATCTTCTCTCGGCTGAGAGTGAGGTTTATGTGGTCAAGACTCCTGGCTTTGAAAAACGGGGCGGGGGGCGGGGCGGGCGGGGCGGTTAGAGTGTTTGCTTAAAGTAAGGTTTTACTATGATTTTAAATTTTCACCCGAAATATTTATTTAAAGTAAAAACTTCTACAGTTTCAATCATTACTCTTTAGACTTTGTCTGCTATGGAAGTGCTTTTTTACCAGAAGTGTTTACAGCTGAATTAAATATTTGATTATAATTTCTGACTGAGACAGAAAAACACTTAAAACCTGCCTTCTTCTTCAGTGACAGAAAATCTGGTTCTCTTGCGCTAATATGCGAACTCATGGACATGAACCTTTATGAACTGATCCGAGGTACGTAGACTCCTTCGCCAGCTGAGCTGAGAACTTGCTTCGAAGCCCTCAGTTCACCCGCCCTCTGCTTCGGCTCTCACGCCCGGGAGGGGCGGCCCCCAGGCGGGCCCCTGGGCCGGCGGCGTGGACGGGGGTGGCACCCAGGGCACCCGGGCCCGTCGTCCCTTCCTCACGGTGTGCCCATGCTGAGGGCCACTCTTCTCCCGGGCTCCGCCGCGAGGGGCAGCCAGTTCTAGGCCTCAGGACAAGGCCGGGCTCCCCCTCGGCCCCTCGGGCGGAGGGGCGTCTCCCGACGGGCGGAAAGGCTGCTCCCGCTCTCGCCGAGCTCCCGGCAGTGGCGTCCGCTCGGCTCAGGGAGCGGGTCCGGGCCCGGAGGCTCAGAGGCCGCCTGGGGTGCGGTGGGGGCGACAGCGGGCGTCGGGCCCGAGTGTAGCCAGCGGCCCCGAGGGCGAGCCCCGCGGCGGCGTTAGAGGGCGCGGTCAGTGGCCCCCACAGCCGTCCCTGGGAAGGCGGCGCGGAAGGGCTGCGTCTCACGGAGCACGGCCTGCCCAGGGACAGGCGAGGAGGCAGCCTCCCGACGCCACTGGCGTGACCCGTAGGGCGTCACAGCTCATTGAAACACTGTCGGGTGAGCTCCGACACTTGTGCCAAACTGAGGACCGCGAGCGGCGCGCAACCTCCCGCCCCACGGGCTGCTCCCGCCACGCGGACGCCGGTGCGGCGCGCGCGCGCCTGTGGGGGGCGCACGCGCAGCGGTTTAGGGGGTAGGGGGTGTGGCGGGAAAAAGCATTCTAGCAACTGAATGTATTTTACATGGGATTTAAAACGTGTGTTTTAGTACATTACACAGAGTTCTTCACCCATAAAAATTGATTTAAAATGTTTGGATCCAAAGACTTTTGGGGAAAATAGGAAATTTATATCTGGGACTATGTGAAATTTCTTATAGTTACAAACATTGTGTATTTGATTCATAGGTGACCCCTCACTCAGGTTTGATCTTGTTTTAAGTACAATTCTAACGAATTTAGTTATCTGGTTTCTTGGTCTAAAACTTATTAAAAACAGAGCTCTTAGAAGGAGCTTCTGGAACTTGGCACAGCAGGAACGACAGCAGCAAGGGGCCGGCGACACCCTGGGGAGGCCGAGCTCGGAGAGCGTGTGCCTGCGTCCCGTCTGGAAGCAGCAGCGCGCGCGGGGTTTGGGGGGGGCGGGGGCGCCTGCGCCTGCGCCTGCGCAGTGGCTCCGAGTCTCAGGCCTGGCAGGGTAGGTGCAGGGGGCGCGGCCACTCCGCCTCAGGAATCTCGGGCGGCAGGTACAGGAAGGCGAGGCGGGTGTTTTGAAGAGTCCCGTTTAAATGGTGCGGCAGAGAAGAGCTCACGTTCCGGGAGCGAGCGCCTTGACCCGAGACTTGCGCCGCGAGTGGGGTGTCGCTGCGTGATTCCAGCTCCCGGCGCGCGCTGCCGCGCTCCGCGCACGCACCCAGCAGGCGGCCGCGGGAAATGGCCCCCATCCTTTCCCGTACGTTCACCGTGTTCTCCGTACACGGACGCCAAGATTTTACTTTTGTTTTATCATTATTTTTTCATCCTCCCTGGAGGACATTTTTTTCCCATTGCTCTTAGAGAGAGAGGAACATGGATGTGAGACAGAAACATCGATGGGTTGCCTCGCGCAGGCACCCGACCTGGGGCCATGTGCACCCTAACCCGAGACTGAACGCACAGCTGTTCAGGTGAGGGTCGGTCTTCCAGCCAGCTGATCCACACCGGCCAGGGCCACATTTTACTTTAAAAATGAGCCTACATTATCTCTTCCTTAGCTTAGTAACAGCTCTCTTGGCGTGAAACGTGTCTTATATTAGAATTCTGATTATTGCTTTCCAGAGTATGATGTTTCAAAACTTAAGGGGAGAGGATCATTTCTGGCAAGTTTTTATGTGTTTAGGCATTTGAGAAAGCTTCGTTTAGAAATACTAGAGGGGACCCGAAAAAACTGGCATTTATTTATTTAAAAATTTATAACTTTATTCTTACGTGTTTAAACTTCGATCACCTTCGAAGTGCTCTCCATTTGATGCAATGCACCCATCGAGACTTTTTTCCACAGCTCAAAAGAGCTTTTGAACTCGTCGATTTTGATGTCTTTTAGTGCTGTTTTTTTGTTTCACCTCTTCCACATCAGCCAAATGTTTCCCTTTGAGCACTTTTTTTCATCCAGGGCAACAAACAAAAAAAGTCACTCAGGGTGAGATCGGGTGAATCGGGAGGGTGGGGCACGGGGGTCATTCCGTTTATGGTAAAAAACTGCTGAACACCCATCATGGTGTGGGCAGGTGCACTCGTAAATCACCCATCATGAAATGGGCAAGCGCGTCGAAAATCTTTAAAAAAAAATTCACTGACACTGAATGCAGCCTCTCACAACAACACCAGCTGGTACACTGATGCAGATGGGTTCCTAGAACACTCACCTAGTTTGGGAAGCCTGTACAACAAGGGGCCCAGCCTCCAGAAGATAATTCAGTTTTTTGGGTCCTTCATAAATATCTAATTTTCAATAGTAGGGGAATTTTATCGTTGGAGACATTTCATCCATTTCTGTGAGCACCTGTCTATAGAGAGAGACTGAAGAAAACAGGTGATGGTGTCATGGATCGATGGACGTGGACTTGGTGTGTAAACATGGAGTGCGTCCACAGGCTGGGGACATGCCCTGGGCCCTGAGCCCCAGGTGCTCTTGGTGGTCCGAGAGGTTCTAATGTAAACAATGCGGCTGATGGTGGTCGTCCAACACTAAACATGGGAACATGCATGCTGATTTCAGTTGAGAAACTGAACAAAAAGGTCTACCTTCGAATTGATGACATGCAGTGACAGTGGCAATAGCTGATAGTTCATGAGCACTAGCCACATGCCAGGCGCTGTTCCTACCGCTTTATAGGCATTAACTTACTTTACCGTCACAACAGCCCTATCAGGCACTTATTGTCACTACTCCATCTTAGGGATGAAGACGGTGAGTCAGAGAGAGACAGGTAACTTGTCCGAGGTCCTACACCTGGGAAGCGGTAGACCTGGGCCCTGACTTAGGCTGGTGCCCGCGTGCGAGTTCTACCCACCACACACACTGCCTCTGCGGTGGGCGCTGCTGCCATCACCCCGTGTTATAGGTGATGAAGTGGAGGCTCGAAGGACTAAGTGATAGCCCAGAGTTAAACTGTTACTAAAGAGCAGAGCCAGAACCTAAGCTCAGGTCCAACTTGGGAACCCGAACCGCTGCGCCCAGGCCTCTGCTCCCGGCCCGAGCTCAGTGCCTCACCTGACGAGACTGAGACGCTTCTGCGTTGCGGGCTCCTGCTGTGATACCGCCTTACTGAAAAGCAAGTCACTCCAGCTTTCTCTGCTAGAAGAAGAATTCATTTCACTGAAATTGCGCCTCTCTTGGACAATCAGAATGCTGAGAGGCACTGTTAGGCACTGGAGGGCCGGCCAAGGAACCGTGAGAAAGTCCCGCAGCCTTTGGTGCGCTGTCGCCCACGTGCAGCCGTTCTCAGGGGCCGGCGAGGGTAGAGAAGCAGCCCAGGAGATGCATTTTTTGGATGCAAAGAGCATGTAAGCTATTGTAAAGATAAACCACGTGAGAGCGAAGTCACGAGAGGGAGCGAATGGCTTGCAGCCGTTCTCCCCCCGACCCCCGCCAGTAGGCGTCGGATGAGGCAGAAGCAGCTGTGGGCCGAAGTCCCGCGCCCCAGGAAGGGCAGCATTAGGCAGACACAGGAGAGGGCGTCTCATTTCCCCTTACATGCCACAGACACAACGGGGACCTGACAGACAAGTCCCCACCCCCACAGAGTGTACATGCTGATGAGGGGAGAGAGCCAGCAAAAACAAGTAAAGAAAGGGTCTGAAATTCCAGACGAGGCTAAGTGGCCCGAGAATAAAACAGGTGCTGCGTTCAAGGGCAATGGCGATAGGCCCTGGCCAGGTAGCTCAGCTGGTCAGAGTGCCATCCCGATGTGCCACGGTTGTGGGTTCGATCCCTCGGGGCACACATGAGCATCAACCAATGAGTGCATCGGTAAGTGGAACAAGGAATCGATGTTTCTCTTCCTCTTCCTCTCTCTCTCTAAACAAATAAATAAATAAGCAAAAAATAAAAACTATTTTTAAAAAAGTGATGGGGACAGAGTAGTCTAGACACAGGGACAGCAAGCGCAAAGCCCCGCGACCACCGTGGGGCGTGAGGTGCTGTGGCTACAGCACAGGTGGGGGGAGGAGGGTCCTGGGACTGAGGGAGCGGGGCTGCCCACTCTCGGAAGCAGGTAAGAGTTCGGGCTGCTCAGGTTGAGTAGGAAGCCGCGAGTGGGGTGCAAGCAGGGAGACTGGCGTTTAGATCAGCATTCCTAAAACTATTGTAGGAGACCAGGGTTTTTTTTTCAATCTGTTGTCGACCAAAGCATTCATAAAATGCCATAAAAATTAATTACCAGAAAGATGACCATCTGCTTGGCTGTCATAGCAGTGTTGAATTGCTGTCAAAGCTTCGGAGCAGTCACCGTTAATTTCTGTCACCTCCCCTTAGACTGACAGTCCCTGGACTGGGCTCTGCTGGTGGGCTGTGCTCTGGCAGCAGTTTAAAGAAGAAAGGGGACGAATGCAGGTGCGTGGGTTGCCCTGCTTCGCTGCAGACTCAGTGTCCACTCCCGCTGGTTTAACCAAAAGTGTCCTATCATATGCGACAGAGCTGACAGCCGCGGGGAGGGCTGAGGAAACAGATGCCAGGCGTAGCCTCCGGGAATAGCTTCCCAAACCAATTCGCGGGGATCAGGCTGCCGGTGAGGCCGCAGCCACCATCCTGGACCCCCGCCACCCCCGCCAGGGTCAGGAGCTGCCTCCACCATGATCTGCACCCTCGGGTGCCTGCCTAGCCCCCCTGCTCAGCCCCCTGACTCGGGCCTGAGATCTTCCGTGAGTGGCCCCTATAGCAGAACTCAAACCATGCCTGGAACCCCCAACCCGAGGAATGTCATCGTGGCTTTCAGCCCAGCAGGCTAGACGGTGGGTGGGATGGGCCTGCGGGTGTGCTGGTGGGGAGGCAGGTGGAGAGAGGACCGTCCCCCGCTCCCTCCCACTTGGGGGAGCCTTTTCAGAGTTAGTGACGGGGTGAATGGAGAGTCGGCGGCGCCATCAGTAGCCCTGGTCTGTTCACTCGGGCGCCTTGTGCTCATGGCTCTGGGCTCCTGCCTCCTGGGCGGGAAAGGGTGTTCTGGAACAGCCGGGGCTGAGGGGTACGATTCTCACCTGCTCACAGAGGCATCTGCACTTCAGCCCACATTGTACCTGACCCCGCTCTCTCGTGCGACTGCCAGCGAGGTGGCATTCTGCCCCTGGGAGCTGGGCCCCTTCCCCCGGCCCTGGCTTTGTGGCACCTGGTCTGTCACTTCATCTCGCACACCCGCCTGCTGGAGACCTGCTTCCTGGCTGCCGTCGGGCTGCCAGCACTGGAGCGCTAGCTCCCTGGCTGTGGGGTCCTGGCGGCTCCTTCCCTGGTGTCCTCTTGGTGCCTAGTACTGTCCCCTGTGTGGGACAAGTGTCCCTCATCCACCTGGGTGTTTTGGGACATTGAGCATCATAGTTAGACTGTTTTCACTACCAGAAGTCATGCCGTTCAGCTGCGTCACTATGGAGGAGGGAGTTTACGGTCACTCCGCGGGCCTCCTGCAGAAAGCTCAGCCAGGCCCCCAGGACGCGTGACGAGGAAAGCTCTGGGTGCCAAGGCCACCACTGACCACCCCCAGGCCACACGGCCCCCCTCGGCATCTCTGCCTGGCCCCTCCTCCTCTCTCGGTGGATGCGGCCCCCAGACTGGGACCCTCCACGGGCAGCAGGCGGGCCTGGCCCAGAAGTCCCAGTTGCCGGCTCCCTTCTGGAGCGTGGGCTGCTCCAGGTCCAGTGGGCTGGCCTTGTCCCCTTACGGTCATAGCTTTTAGAGGCTGTGGGTCAGGCAGGCCTCCTGAAATAAATCCACGATACTAGGGAACAAACCAAGTAGGAGAAGGTCACTGTCACCACAGCGTTTCAGTTCATTTCCACGGGCCACTCAGGCCGCGTGCTGGGCACCAGGCAGCGTGCTGGTTACCCGGCCTGACCTTACTGTGCGACCGGTCTCCACGTCCTCACCTCTGACGCACTGATGGGACGACGGCGCGCCACTGGTAACGCACCAACAGAAAGAAGACGACACTGCCAGTTGAGCTCTGACACAGAACTTCCTTATCACTTAGCAGCCGGAGCTTTATCCGTATTGCAGGGGCTCTTTGGGTCCACTTAGGCAGCCCCCCCGTGTCGCTGCTGTGCACACGTGAGAAGGAAGGTCAAGGTGAAGGAAGCGCGTGACAGCATTCCTCACCCTTCCTGAGACACATTGGCGCAAAGTGATTTAAGTCTTTGCTTTCCTTCCACGTCCGTCTCTGTGCCAGTAATAGTGTGAGTGATGCCACATTTCTGTCCCTGAATCCCTTCTAAGCCAGCGACACTGTCCTGGCAGTGTTTGTGCTGGCGCTGCTGGGAGGCGCCGTCGGGCTTGGCTCTGGGGACGCAGCATGGATGTCCCACAGTGTAGGGTGTCCTACTGGTCAGAGCATGCACATGTGTGCTCGGTGGTGGCGGTGGACCCTGGTCGGCTCTTGACAGCGGCGGTGACTGAGTGTCTAACTCTGAGAGTTGTTGGGAGGGCTCAGTGCACTGAAGTACGTGAAGCGCCTGGAGAGGTGAGGGCTGCCGGCACTGGAGCGCTAGGTCGCAGCTCATCCCGAGGCTCCCCTCCACCTCGGAGGTGAGGAAACTGACTTTCGGAGAGGTCAGGGCACCCGTGTAAGAGGAGCCAGCCTCGGAGAGCAGCACGGCGGGACCTGCCCTTGCGGGCGGCCGCAGCTGACAACAGGGCGCCAGTCCCGGCTCGGGCTCCACGCGGAGCCTGACTCCCTGCCTGCCGGCCCCGCCGGCCAGGGTCTCTGGCCTCTCCCAGAGCAGTGTCCTTTGGAGAACACCGGTGGCAAGCGTGTGCACACACGGGGCTGTGGGGCACCATGTGGACCCCCCCATAGGCCTGGGGACAGCAGTTCCTGGCGGGAAGGGGTGTGTGTGAAGGTTCTGGTACACGGCAGGCTACGCTGGCAGCCACAGTCCCTTGGTGGGCACCGACAGCGAAGGCCATAGGTTATCATCATGTTCTCAAAATCTGCCACATTACTAGTGCGGCAAGTGACAGTCTTTGGACTCTCCTGGGTGAGAGTATTTGGCAAAAATGAACTTGCTCAGGACGGCCGAGACAGCCAGGGTGCCTGTCCCCACCAACAGCCTTGCTCCATCAGGTGGGGATTCTCCTGGGGTTGGGGGGGACATGGGGGCAGCGCCGGCCCTTACCCCAGGGCTGTGGCTGGGCTGGGGTGCCCAGGAGGAGAGGAAGGGGGTCCTGAGGAGGGAGCAGGGTCCTTCGCTGGGGACTGAAGACAGCGGGGCGGCGCAGGGCCAACAGTGCCAATGGGATGCACTCGTGGTTTTCTGAATTAGTCGGTGAGAACAGTTACTTTACAGATTTAAAACTTAATAGTGTAAAACACGCACTAATGGTTGGCCATTAAAACCAAGTGAATGGCGACGTGCTCTGGAACCAGGATAAGGAAGGTGCTGGAGTGCAGTGGGAGTTCAGCGCCTCCCGCAAACCCGCGGGGAGCGGCATGGGGCACAGGCGACTTGGACAGATGTGCCAGTGAGCTCGGGTGCAGGCGGCCTCCCATCGGGGCCTGTGGGCCCGGAGGGGCAGGACAGCCATCGGTCTTGGACTGACACAAGGCTCCGCTGTCAAGTAGCGGTCTGTCCCCCTTTAAAATGGAACTCTCCATCCAGACTGCCGCCCAGGGAAACTGGGTTCACGAGTGACTCCCGATGGTCCCTAGTCAGCATTTCGGGGAACGCCCCGCCTCTGCCAGTGCGAGGCAGACCGGGGTGCTCTCCGAGGGCTCACCCAACGCCGTTCCCACAGCGAAGAGCACAGGTACTGTCATGCTAGGTGAAGCCATGCCGGGGAAGAATTTATTTTTTAATTTTTAAAAAAGATTTTATTTATTTTATTTTTAGACAGAGGGGAAGGGAGAGAGAAAGAATCAATGTGTGGTTGCCTCTCATGTGCCCCGTCCTGGGGACCTGGCCTGCAACCCAGGCACGTGCCCCAACTGGGGAATCAAACCAGCGACATTTTGGTTCACAGGCCCACAGTCCACTGGGCCACACCAGCCAGGGACACCAGGGGGAGAATTTAAATGGCTCACTTTGTGGGCATATTCCACGTTTCCTATAAAACTACTTCACGTGGTTTCTCACAGAGGAACTTAGATTTTTACATGTTATTAAATAAGAATGGATTCTGCTTTTTATTTCCAAAAAGGGCCTAAGTACCATTGGTGACTGTACTGGGCCGTTTCCTTGATCGTACAGGGAGAAGACATCCACTATCAGAGGAAAAAATCACGCGCTACATGTACCAGTTATGCAGGTCCCTCGCCCACATGCACAGGTGCACCCCTGGGGATGTGGCAGCCCTCACGAAAGATGCGTTGTAAAAGAATTTGAGTAAATGAGGTGCAATTAATTCTACCCTTCCTTTTCTATTGAATGCAGAAATGGAATATTTCACAGAGACGTTAAACCAGAAAATATATTAATAAAGGTAAGGGCTTTGCTGTGAAAAATGGATATCAGAATAAAGGTAGATTATACGAAGCTTTTGCTGGGTGCACCTTCAACCCCAGGTAACCGGATGCCGAGTCTGCTCTAGTTTTTTTCCCCTCCCAGTTTGGAAAAATGGTCTGTTTAATAAATGCCATCAATGTAGCCACACATCTGGAAGAAAAGTCTCAGGCACCCGTCTCAGACCACACACAAAAGTGAACTCCATTCAAATTGTCGTCCCGAACCTAAACATAAAAGTCAGAGAACTGACATCCGAGCTCCGGTCTGTCCCCTCCAAAGCCACGTAGACTCGGCACATTTAAATTGCACAACTGGGTGAGTCTGGTGTGTGTGTCCACCCGTAAAACCGTCACCACGATCCATCACCCCACACGTGTCCCCCCTCCCCATCCCTTGTCCCAGGCACAGAGCGACTGGCTTTCTGTTCTTATAGACTTAGCTTTCATTTTCTAGAATGTCCTACATTCAGAAGTAGCTCGAATGCAGTCTTTTTGTGGTCTGGCTTCTTTTCCTCAGCGTCATTATTTTGGGGTTCAGTCATGTCGTAGTGTGTGTGCCACACCTTCTGAGGTCGTCCCACAGCTCCTGGATGTGCTCTTCTGTTTTTGCCATTCTTTTTTCTCTTTGCTTTTCCATATGGGGAGTTTCTCTCGCCTAGCTCCCCGATTCTTTCTTTGACTGTGTTTCATCTACCTAGAGCCCAGCAAAGTCATTTTTCACGGTGTTAATTTAAAAAAATGTCTAGTGTTTCCTTCTGATTCTTTCTTAGAGTTTCCATCTCTCTGCCGACATTTCCCATCTGAACTTGCATGTTGTCTACTTTTTCCATTAGAGCCTTTAACAAAGGAATCCTAGTTATTTTAAATTCCCTGACTGATAATTCCCAAACTTAGTCCTGATGCTTGCTTCGTCTCTTCAGACTGTGTTTGTTTTTGCCCCGTCACATGCCTCATACTTCTTGTGGGCAGCTGGAGGCGGCGCACCGGGGAGCGGGCACGGAGGCAGAGGCCCATGGAGCGTTCTGGGTCACCTGGCCCGGCGGGGTGCCGAGTCAATGTCCGCTGTAGCTGTGTGTGCCAGAGGCTCCAAAGTTGTTGCCAGCCTGTATTTTATTGCCTGAGTGTGACGAGTAAAGAAAATGGAAGGACTATCCCGAAACCCGTCCCCCTGGTCTGTCTAAGCTGCTCCAAAGAGCCGGGGGTGCGGGGAAAGCCAGCCGGAGCCGCCCGGGGCAGGCGCCCGGCCCTCGGCTTGGAGTGTTAACTCCCTCAGCCTCACACCGTGACTTAGCACTTCCCAGCATCTGTGGACGTTTGGGAAGCTTCGTAAAGCGGAGCCAGAATAGTTGTCAACATGTCCTGCTGAACAGGAGTGCCCCCTCCTTACCCGTTAGGGGCACCTCCTGGTGCTTATAAAGGGGAAGCCGGGAGTTTGTCGTTTGCGAGCCAGTGCAGGTGCTAGTGGCTGCCCGCTAGTGCACGACTGCTTGAGGCGGCTCCTATTGCAACAGCCCCCCGACAGGCGGCATTGTCGCTGCCCTCTCCCCGCTTGCAGCAGGATGTCCTGAAATTAGGGGACTTTGGGTCCTGCCGGAGTATCTATTCCAAGCAGCCGTACACAGAATACATCTCCACCCGCTGGTACCGGGCCCCCGAGTGCCTGCTCACCGACGGCTTCTACAGTTACAAGATGGACCTGTGGAGCGCCGGCTGCGTCTTCTACGAGATCGCCAGGTAGGCGACCGTGCTGGCGTGCCGGGGCGGGCTGCGGCGAGGCCTCACCCTGGGCTCTGCCCTTACAGCACGGTGTCACAGTCGTCCTGGGGCTGTGCCGGCTTTTCACTGGGAAGGTGTACTTTCTGTGAACACATTTTCTTGCCGGTGATGGAGAACAGAATGCCATTGGTCCCTCCTTCCCCTGGTGCCCCCGGCACCCCCGGCCCTGGGCCTCTGCCTGCAGCTTCATTGGTGAAATGACCAATTACCAAGTTAGGAACTGAGTAGAAACTTGCTCACTGCCACCTGCGGGGTCTGCCCTGGGGATGCGAGCGTTGGCCCCCGGCCCTGCCCCAGAGGCACAGGCATGCCGAGTAGGGTTCCCTGGCCGCCAGGCACAGCCCAAGCCCCCCGACCCCTGCCTCGTAACATGCCTCCACCTTCTCTTGTGCTCCAAGGCTATAAATTACTTTGGGTGTCACAGGACTGCAGCGTTAAGTATGAGGACGGGGACAGGGCCTGCAGGAAGGGAGGAGGTGGGTCCGGTGAGGGGTTGAAGCAGCCCAAGCGGGGGGTTCTTAGCAGCTCACAGCAGGTTGTTAGGGACGGGGGTGCATTTACTGTCTGGGTGACACCCATTGGAATTGGACAACCCAGCACAGGCAGGGACCCAGGCCCCCTCCACCTGCTCTGCTGACTGCTCGATAAATCCAGATGGGTGTACACACCTTTGATTCTAGATCGTTCATATCGATAATTGACTGTTATTTTTGGAGAGCAGAGTCACAATTTCACCGAAGCTAAAAGTGTCAACAGACCATCTTCTCTTGTGCTCCAAGGCTGTGAATTACTTTGGGGTGTCACAGGACTGCAGTGCTAAGAGCCGACCAGGATGGAGGAGACTGTCCTAACCAGAGCCCCTTGTCACGTTCCTCCAGTCTACAGCCCCTCTTCCCTGGAGCCAACGAGCTGGACCAGATCTCAAAAATCCACGACATTGTGGGCACCCCTGCTGCAAAGACCCTCACCAAGTTCAAACAGTAAGTGCCCCTGCCCCTGGGGGGCCGAGGGCGGGGCCCCTCAGGCCACCTGGGTCCCTGTTGCTGCTGCGGGAGCTGTGAGTTCCTCGGGACCCCAGGGTTGTGGGGGGGTGCCCCGCTGCAAGCGTCACAGGAGTGTCCTTGCCACCCTGCTGAGGGCAGCAGTCAGGTATGGCCACTTCAACACTGACACAGCACTAAGGCCTCCGGGTGGCCGAGGTCCCCGGGCCAGCCCGTGTTGGGGGAGCTGTGAGCGGCCGCCCACGCACTGCCGACACGCCAACACCAGCCAGGACGCTAGGACGCTGTGCTGGTCAAAGTGGAAACTGAGCCAGGCCCTGGGGCTCCCAGGGCGCCCGTGTGCAGAGGGCTGGGTGGCACCTGGCAGGCCTGAGACCAGGACGGCAAGGAGGTGACAGCCGTTTTGGAAACTTCATTCCACTGTTCTCAGGTGGAATTATGGAATTAGTCTATAGAGGGAGAGCAGTTTTAGGTTCGGAGCAAAGCCGGGGGCAGGGAACAGAGGTTCCCCGCTTATGGCCCGCCCCACACGCACAGCGCCCCCGCCACCAGCACCCGACCAGCACATCTGTCAGCACAGCCACCCAGCACCGAAGCCCACGGTTCCCCTGAGGGGCCACTCTTGTGTGGCACATGCTGGGGGTTGGGCGCTGTGTGGTCGGGCCCCGTTAGGTCCCAGACTGTTACCCCAGTGCAGGTCCCTGTAGAGTCATGACGATGGACAGGCCGCATGCTCTCAGTAACGGTGTGACCGCTTATTGTCATTGGGCTTTCAATACAGGTCGAGAGCTATGAGTTTTGATTTTCCTTTTAAAAAGGGATCAGGAATACCACCGCCGACAGCCAGTCTGTCCCCGCAATGCCTCTCGCTGCTGCGTGCCATGGTGGCCTACGATCCCGACGAGAGAATCACGGCCCACCAGGCCCTGCAGCACCCCTACTTCCGAGAGCAGAGGTGGGTGCTCGGGAGACCCCGGCGGGCGACCCGAGGGGGCCCCGAGCAGCGCTCTGTCTGAGCTACCCTCTCGGGAAATAACAGGCTGTGTGTGGCGCCGTGCAGGGCGGGGGCCCACACGCACCACTGTGACCGGGGCGAACTGGCCGTACAGTGTGAGAGCACGTTGTGTGTTGTTTCCAGCATCGGAAGGACATGCCCGGAGGTGTCTGATGCCACACCTCTGTCCACTCCCGCGTGTGACCGTGGAGCTGATGCCTGATCCAGGCCTCGAGCCCCAGGCGGGGGTCGGGCCGGTGGCAAGGCTGCGCCTGCGGTTCATAGAGTCCCCTCTGCTCCCAGCCTAGAGACCGTCGGGCTGAGACAGAAAAGAAAAAGAGGTCCTCAAGTAGCTCTCGTGGAAAAGTTGAGATAGTGACCGCGTGCGTGGCGGACACGCTTGGAGACAGAGAGGCAGCCGTCGCGCGGGGAGCCCTCAGCGGGCGGTCGCACTCTCTTCTCCCCCTGCAGGGCGGCGGAGAAGCAGGCCCTGCGCAGCCATGGGAACGCCGTCCTCCCTGAGCTCCCCGTGGCCCCGGACCAGCCCAGTAACAAGTGGCAGATTTCCAAGGATGGCAGAAAGCAGGTACTGAGGGAGTCGGGGAGCTGGAGGCAGGCCGTGGTAGGAGGACTGGCCACCCTCAGGCCAGCGGGCAGGTGGGGTCTGGGCCACAGCGAGGCCTCGCCAGGTCGGGCCAGCGCAGGCGCTGCACTGAGGGCCCAGGCCCCACATGCGGAAGCCTGCAGCGCGGAGCCCTTGCCTCCCGCTGTGGCCTGCAGCGAGCGGCCCCCTCACTCTGGGGTGGCCGGGGCACCGTGTGTTGTCTCGTCACACCTCATGACCAAGAAGTTGTGTCAGGCAGAAGCGGCGCCAAAGAGCCTCTTGTTTCTCCCAGTTTCTGTGGAGGAGACGCCACAGCGGGCTCAGTGGACCTGTGTTTTCTTTCAAGCAACAGCCCCTCAAGCAGGAGGAGGACCGTCCCAGGAGACAGGGTCTGGCAGGCCTGACGGAACTGCCCAGACTGAAGCTCTCAGGGGTGACCAACCTGTCATCCTCCAGCCCGGCGCTGCCCTTGGTGTTTGGACCCAGAAGGAGCGGGAAGGTCCCGGAGCTGAGGCCCCTGAAGTGTGGGGGTGCAAACCAGAAGGTAGAGCCCCACGAGCTCCCCCGGGCGCAGCGGACACCGCTACACTGGCCTCCACTGAGCGTCGGCCCTTTTCTTTGCCAGACAGATCCGCGGAAGGAGATCAAGCCGCAGCTGCGACAGCACGGCCTGCCCACCATAGAGAGGAAAGGCAGGGGCTTCTGAGCTGCGCGGCCGGCCCCTTGGAGAGGGCCCAGCGGGCTCCAGGGCGCAGCCTGCACCCTGCGGCACCGACAGCCGCAGCCACCAGCCCACCCCAGGCTCCGTGTCCTTGAAAACAGCCCAATTGCACGTTCCACTCTGACACGTTTGTAAAACCACCTCATTCAAGGTTCCATTCCGCTTTCGTAACCTAAGAATTTGGGGCAGGGAATAGTTTGTAATTTTTTCTATGAATCCAAAAAGAAATTAGAATTTACGTCATGTGTTATTTCCGCTGGGTGTCGCCACGGGTTCTGCGTGTGCTTTGAGCGTGTCCCCAGCAGCACATGGCCGTTGTCACACCATTTCCTTCTAATTCGTCTGGGTGCCCCGCGTTGGGGCTGTCCGCTTTTAATTTCGCTTTGGTGAGCACATCAGGGGGATCGATCTTGCTGGGGAGCCTTCGGTATGGCTCGATTTTGTGTCCCTGGAGGAGCCATGCGAAGCCGGCCCAGCCCAGCGCCGGGGTCTCGGTGCTGCCCAGGGTGTGTCTCCGTGGGCGCGCGGCAGCCACGTCACGTCAGCCCCCGAGGCCCAGCCTGGTCCTGCAGGTGGAGGATGCTGCTTCCTGATGGGCTGCAGGGATGCTGAGCTTTGTTTCTGGGGTCCCAGCGAAAAGTTGGGCACAGAAAGAAATCTGTCCCATGGCGGGGGCGCGCTGCAGAGCGGCGGCGGCGCTGGGAGCACGGGGTGCCGGCCGGCCGCCGCGTGGGGGGCCCTATGGATTCCCTTTTGGTCAGCTGGTCCCTGACCGTTGAGTGTCCCTTTCTCCCATCTCCTCCAGGTCACAATGTTAAAAGCAAATTTCCTGGGTTTGGTTTTCATCTTCCTGTTCTCTTTTTTAAGGCAGGTCTGTTACCCAACCCCCAACCATGGGCTCTCTCATGGCCCCCACCTCCATCCACCCCAGAGGTGGTGGCGCAGAACCAGAGTGACAGATCAGCAGCGTTGCAGCAGGGTGGCCGTGGCTGCCACGGAGGGCCAGGCGGGACCGGGCGTTTCTAGGCCCAGGGCAGGGAGCGGGCCCTGAGCACGGACGCAGCGGGGGACGCTACCCGGGCGCTGAGATGGCAGGGCAGGGCAGGTTCGAGACGGGGTGACACTCGGAGCTTGGGCTGACTGCGGGAGGGCTGGAAATCGCTTCCTTTACACTCACTCGGGATGCCAGCAGGGCCTCCCGTGACACCGTGGGGCAGTGGCGCAGGGCAGGAGGGGTGCTGTTCTGTCCCCGCAGAGGGCCGGGTGTTCCAGGTCACATCGGAGCTGAGACAGTGTCATAGACAGGCAGGGGCTGCCGAGCCCAGCGACGAGGAGGGCCAGCGAGACACCCCACAGAGGTGTGAGTGGGCACTTGGGCCAGAAGGGGGGGCGGCCCACAGGAGTCCCGTGGGGCGGGGCCGCCAGAGAGCAAGCCCCAAAGAGGCCGGGGGCACACGCTGACTGACGAGCATCTGCGTATTTAGGAAAAGTCAGTCCTTTACGTAAAGTTCAAAGGGGAAAGCTCTGCAGTATGTCTGCACGCCTTTCTGAGAGAGCAAACTCTGGATGCTGGTCCCCGGGAATCAACGGCCCTGATTCTCCAACAGCCATCGCCACCACGGTGGGGCCGTGGGGCGGGGGCTCTCTGGGGGCACGCCAGGCCCGAGACGGGCACTAGCCACGCACCAAACAAGGCCCTCGTGGTCTCGTGTCGGCCCCTGGGGTAACGCGCTCTGAAGCAGACGGGACACTGCGGCCCAGCTCCCAGGCCCCGTGGGGGCCAGTGCACCCCTCTCGGCCGGCCTCCAGAGCCCTGGCAGGGTCTCAGCCCTCCAAGCTGGAAAGGTGAAGGTGGTGAGGCCACGTAAGCCTTTCTGGACAACACTATCAGGTGGCTCCCAGAGCACCTGGATTTCCACCACAGAGCTCCACCGCCGCCTGCCAAACTCACTCGTCGCACACATTTACGGGGTGCCTGCTGAGCACGCACCCCGGCCCCCAGCTCAGCCAGGGAGGACAGCTGGGCCCCCACACTGAGCGGCCAGTGCGCCAGCCTGGGGCAGCAGCAGTGAGCGGATAGCTCAGGCCAGGGACCCGGCCCTGACTGCAGCATGAAGATGCTGTGCGCCTGCTCAGAGCAGCACAAGCAGTGACAGCGCTGCCACGGAGGCCCAGGCCCTGCCGCCCACTGGGGAGGGCTCCCCGGGCGCGGGGGCTCTGGCCAGGCTGCACCGCGGCTGCAGGGGTGCGGGGCTGAGCTGGATCCTTCTCCAGGGGCCTCCCGCCTGCCCCGGCGTCCCTGAGACCTGTCCCCACGCACAGGCGTGCACTCGCCAACTCCGAGAGCGAAAGACAGCTCAAGGCAGGAAGGAAAGGCCGACACACACCGCACCAGGTCTGCTGAGAGACTTCATCCCCCTCCCTCCACGGCACCCGAGGGCGGGCGGAGGCCGGCCCGCGTGCAGGGTGCTGCCCATCAGGGCTGGTGGCGGTGAGAGGGACAGTTACCGTGCAGTCTGATTTTGGAAACTGCCAGGGACCACTCAGCCAGGGAGCAACCTTAGGAACATGAAGAGACACACAAATAAAGTTTGTTTCTAGCACAGCGGCACCTGTGGCAAGCTGGGGCCCGTGTGACAGCTGCAGTCCAGCCGTGGTCAGCAGCGAATTACTCCGGCCAGAGCCCAAAGGCGGCAGACAGAGGCAGAGCTGGGACTGGCCACCCCGAGCCAAGGGGCACGGCTGGGCCATGTGACGGCATGAGCTTGAGTCTGAACACCTGGGGACCGTCCTGGAGCCAAGCAGAGTTCCACCTGGCACTTGCTGCAGGCAGATCGGACGCACGCAGGGCCAGGGGCCGGCCGGGAGGGGCCCAAGATGGAGCACTCGGGACTTATTTTCTGCCTCTCAGAAACCCATGCGGCTCCCGGGTACGTCTTTTGGACACACATGGGTGGGATTCTGTGTGAGCAGCTGGAACCAGGGATGGGACTAATGCCAAATATCAAACGTGCGCCAGTATTCTGTTTTAGCATGGAGGTCAGCCTGAATGTGTATGTTATGAATTCTGATTCATTCACTTAAAACAACAGCGCGTCCTAGAATTTTGTAGTCACTTTTCCGGAAGGCTCTCCCCCGCCCCCCGCAGTGCCGGCCTGCGCGGCCGGTGAGGGACTCACTGCGACTGCTCAATGGGAGTGACTCTGCAACGGTGCCCTTATGCTGGCGCTGCGGTCGCAGGAGTGGGGACAATCGAAAGGAGCATGCTCCCTTTCCCGGCCGGAAATCACTTAGACGTGAACGTGGTACAGAGCCTCACTAAGTAAGAACAACTTCCAAGGGTCCGACTGCATCTGACTTTTAAAAATGGGTCAGTAGTAACATGAAGAGTCCGCAAGCAGGAGGGGGCACGGCCTCCGCTCACACTGCGCATGAGCTGGTCCAACCCAAGGAAGTGCCGCGTCGTTTCCCAGCCGCTTCTCCTCACGGTGCAGGTGGCGAAGCCCTGGCGCACACAAGGTGCAGACCGCATTACGTGTGGTCATGAGCTCTCAGCGACAAAGGACAGACTCACGGCCTAGCAGCAGCGGGGAGAAAAGCCGCCTGCAGCCGCACACGCGTGCTCTTGAACCACCGTCTCCAGGTAGACTGAGGGGAACTGCTCGAGGAGTGCGGTGTGAAAAGGACAAAATGACTGCAGCCCAGACGTTACATCGACGGCCCCGCGCCCATTCACAGGAGACAAACGAAGGGCACGTTCAAGACGGGCTAACACTCATACTCGTCCTGAGTTACAGTCTTAAACACTGGGAGTCGCTACAGAAACAAGCCCGTCCCCAGTTTACACACGATTCCAGGGCCGGCCGCACGGGAGGCGCGGGCAGAAAAACAAATGCTGAGAGACTAAACAGGCTGTCTTCATGCCTCAGAGGGCCGTCCCACCCGCACTCAGAGTAATTTTTTAACAGCGCTAAACTGAAGTGCCACTCTGAAAAGTCTGCGACTGTGGCACCTGTCCCCCCTGTCTCGCTCAGCTCCGGCGACAGCGGCAGCCCCGTGAGCGTGCCCTCGGGTGTGAAAAGCCCAGTGCGGAACCAGTCAAGCGGTCTCTGCACGGTAGGGCACTGCGCACTACATCTGTCTGTATATTGCTCGCGTACATGTGAGATTTTAATTAACGTTGAATTTTAGAGTAAAAAGCAAGAAAATCTCACTTATTTTTTGCTGTAGCCTCAAAAGGGTAACTTAGAATGGAAACGGCTCCTTTGGGTGAGCGGCGAACGCCCTGCCGAGGGCCCCGCCCTGAGTGACTCCTTCTTGGCTCATCACTCCCGTGACATCCGCCGCCTCCCGCTCGTGGCTGTGGCCGCAGTGCAGCTTGTGGCTCCGGCGTCGCTGTCACGCCCTCAAGGCCAGGGCTGGCGTGAGAACTTTCGAGCAGTAGCACTGTCGATTGCTACACTACAGTTCCACCTGGAGAACTGGCCTGGTCTGGGGGTGACAATAAGCCCTGCAAACAAAGCAGTTTACGTTAATCCAGCAAAACCCGGGCCACAGGGGGATCGCAGCCACGCACCCTCTCCAGCCGTTTCTCACAATCAGGGCTGACTTCCTCTGCTGTGGAACCAGTGTTGTGACAAATTCTCCGTGCTCACCTACTGAATCCTGTCCAGATCCTTCCTGGCCTTCCTGCCTAACTGGAACCAGAACCCACAGAACCCACGGAACCCAGTTCTCTGCCTGACTTTGGGAGGGCGGGCTGGGGGACGACGCACTCTCTCATGGTCTGGGATCCTTGGGACATCATTGGCCCAAAGGCGGAGGGGGGGGGCACCTGCCGGGTACCCTTCAACGCCTTCCCCAAGGGCCACAGCTCGAGGCCCAGGCGAGTCCCCAGGGCACTGCACACCCAACCCCCCAGAGCCGGGCCCCTCCCTTGACAGTCCAGCAGCGGTTTCCTCCTGGAGTTCTCGCTTCCTCTGGCTGGGGGCGCGAGGGTTCGGCCTCACACGGCAAAGAGCACCCCCTCGCTCTGCGCCGAGTGCTGGGTCACAGACACTTACACTGACATCTGTTCAGAGTGATTTTAAGGCCGCCAGAGCGCAGCACTGGAGCTGCGAGTGTCCGTCTGGAACCCACCGAGGCCGCCCAGGGCAGCGCCGCCGCCCCTAGAGCCATGTGCGGGAGGCACCTGCGACTTGCGGCACAGCACGCCGCTGCCGCTTTGCACACTTGGTGCGTGGGGACGTGGGACAGGTGGCAGCCGGAGCCTGATCTGCAGCTCTGCTGCCCCACGGATGGAGGCAGGGAGCACACTGTCCCTGCGTCTGTTCCTCTGGGCTCCACTGGGCGCAGGGCACGGAGGACAGGTGGGAGGGAGCAACAGAGCCCCCGGGCCGGGTCACACCAACTAGGGGTACACCCTGTGTCACTCACCCCCACCCAGGCTAGTGCTGACTGGAAACAGGTGTTGGGGCGGTGTTCCCGCTGCCCCTCTGTGGGGAAGACCCCTCAGCACCAGTGGGCTCCACCTGCAGGCTTTCGGTGACACTGTCACAGAACGAGGTCGCCACAAGCTATTGAGGTGTCCAGAAGCTGTCCCAAGGGAGGGCGGGCACGTGGGCACATAGGGGACATGGACACTGGCCTCCTGGGTCCTGAGGTCAGTGGGGACAACAGTCCCTACCAGCTGACCCTCCCCCCCAAAAAAGCCACCCAGTCCTCAGGGGCTACAGGACCCCTCTCTTTCTGCACAGAATCAGCGCGCTCCTTCTGCAGCACGTCGGCCAGGCCCTGACTAATCCCAGCCGTGATGGCAGTGGGAGCCCCTGGCCCCGTGCTGCCAGTCCTGGGGCCCAGGTTCGAGAGGCTCCGCAGGTCGTCTGGGCGGTGCCGTGCTCCACACTCACAAGAGCTCAGTTACCACCTGTCTGGGGGCGGGGTCAGCCCTTCGGCGCAGGGCCTGGGGAACAGGCACTTCAGGAACAGGGCCATGCGGCAAAACGCCCCTGGGGCCCACACCCGCGGGCGCCGGCCGGGAAGCCGCCTGGAAGGCTGGCCGTGGGTGAGAAGGTCGAGAGGACTCTGTCAAGGAGCCCCCCTACCAGAGCAGAGCGAGGGGACAAAATGGGGGAACGCGAAGAGGCCCTGACCAAACTCCCTGCCCAAGGGCCCACGGGCAGCAGCTCCAGAGCCCGGTGTCTGCCCGACTGCCCACGCGGGCCTGGGACGCCTGGGGGGTCTGAGGCAAGGTCCTCGGTGCAGCCTCGGCCGGTCAGCAAAGGGTGCAGAGGGTGGGTCGGGCCAGCCGTCTCGGTCAGTGGGCCGGATGCCGGTGGGTCCCTAGACGAGCGGGGGCACCAGGGGAAAGACCGCCATTCCAAAGACAGGAAGTCTGATTTCTGTAGGCCCATGCTTTAGAGGCTACTGGGAGGGTGAAGAGCAAGACGGAAACATGGCCTCCATCAAAGAACCCAGACTCCTTAGGGGAAGCCCGCTGGACACAACGTGGGAGCAGCGTGGAGGGTCTGCTGCCCCACCGGCCTCCCCGGCGACTGTTCAGAGAAGGAGGGGCGCAACGCCTGGCCGCGGAAGAGACCCAACACGACGGCCTCGCCCTTCCCGGCTGCCCTCAGCAGCACGGTCGCCGCTGGTCTGTCCCCCAGACAGCGGAGAGCTGGCACTTCAGGGCTTCACAGAGGCCAACCAAACCAAAGCTGTCTCCAGCTGAGAGCCTGCGCCGTCTCCCAGCAGCCCCTCGGGAGGAAGCTGGTTACGGGAACAGCGACAGACCTGGGACCCACTCTTCAGCAGGCTGTCCTGTTCCAGTTCAGTCCTGTGGAGACTTCATCTGAGAATTAAGTGATGTTAAAAAAAGAAAATTAAGTGATGAAATACCAGCTCTTAGCCAGTTTGGGGTTCATTATGTATGATACTAAGCTCATGAAATTAAGCCTTGTTTCAGAGAAATATGTGATTTTAATTTCTGTTTACTGATCTGAGAGAGAAGCATGGGTCTGCCGTCCCACTTTCTGTGCGTCGCTTGGTCGGCGCTCGTGTGCGCCCGGGGTAGCGTTCAAACCCGCAACCTGGACGCATCAGGACAACGCTCAAACTGAGCTACCTGGCCAGGGTGAATAACGCTTTTTATCAGAAAAATAACATGTTGGTTAAAAAACAATGCGCCACTAAGGAACGTGTGTGCCGGTGAGTGCTGCAGAGGCCACAGCAGCCGCGTCCAAGGCCTTGCCCAGGGTCCCAGCAGCCCGCACGGCCTCCCCCGCTGGCCCAGGCCTTCTGACTCGCCTATAACTGTGAGGGACTTCAGAACCTTGAGGGGGTGGCCATGGGGCGAGGTCAGCGTGTGAACTCGAGTCACACTGGGCTCTGCTCCCTGCCACAATCCCTGTGGGACCGGCTATGCTGCAGACAGAAGCAGTGCTGTGCAAGCAGCTGGCCGCGGGGGCTGGGGGCTGCATGGGTCGCCTACGTTGGTCTGACCCAACCCACCCGAGGCTGGTGCCTGGCTCGAGCCAGGTGCCCCCCAGCAGGACCTCGTCTCATCAGAGGAAAATACTATTTGTACAGTGATGCCTCTTGAGATGGTACAAAATCAGTGAGAAGCATCACCAGGCGTACTCCCTCCCAGAACACTTCCAGCGTGGACACGCTTCCCTAACCCGTTCTTCACAAGCGCCCCGTTACTCCCACCATGCAGACCGCCACGGACAAGGCCGAAGGGTGCCCGGGCAGAGCTGCTACCGTTTCACTCTACGGCGCGTGAGGCTGGGCCTTGGAGGTGAGCCGGGTTTCAGAAGGTGCTGGGGGTTCCAAGGAGGGGGCCCCGCCGCCGGCGCTTGCTTCGGGCCGTTCCTGAGCATCAGCTCCCCCACCCAGACCTGCCGTCCGTGGTGGGCCTGGGGCCTTGGCTCCTGCTGGGAGGTGACCATGTCCCTCTGCCAGCCCTGATCTGCCCAAAGACAGGTCACCCTGAGGGTAGAGCATTCCCCCACGAGGCCACTCAGCCTGGCCTCTAAAGAGCAAAGTCACACAGAGTGACCGGCCAGCCCCTCTCCGGGCCTCTGGTAAAGACTTAGGCACAGCGGGCGAGGGCTCCTTTGAGACCCGTTCCCTGCAGGTGCTGGTCCTGCGTGCCCAACCACGGCTCCGAACCCTCTGCTCGGCGGGGCAGGGGGATGAAGGCCTCCTGAGCCCTCCCAGAGCTGTCCCCGCTGGAGTCCCTTCGGGGCACCTGCCCAGGCCGGCTTCCACTGAAGGGGGTGCTGAGGCCGCTGCGCGTCTGCCCCTTTCAAGAGGCCACTGGTTCAGAACCACCTGCTTATTTCGACAGCCAGCCACGCGCGGAAGAACAGGCTACAGCTCTTCAAGGTACAGGCTCTTCGAGACCAGAAGGGTGCGTGCGCGTCTTCGGCGCTTGCTGCCAGCCTAGTAGGGCTTGGGCCGACGGCATACGCAGTGCTGAGGCAAGGCAGGGCCCGAGGCGGTGGGTGCGAGGTGCACGTCTGCCTCAGCTCTGGCAGCTTTAGCACTGAAGGCCCGGAGGCGGCGCAGGCAGGAAAATGCTGAGCCCCTGGGAGGAGGGGCCCACCTAGGGGAGAGGCCTTGCCCACCCTGCTCCAAGCCCACAGGCGTCACGAAACAGCAGGGACAGGACAGTGACGTGGGCCTGCGGGGTCTCTGTCTCACCTCGACATCCCACAACCTCCAGGGACCTGCGGTCCAGGCCTGGACGTCTTGCCTTGAAGCGCTCGGGGACGGGGGTGCAGGGGGCTGCTCAGACCTCTCGCTGGGAGGGACGCTTCTTCCCTCCCTGTGTGGGGGCCCCCACAGCCCTGCTTGGGAAGCACCTTCTGCACGGCAGCCTCAGGCAGGACAGCGCCGCAGCGGTTCCAACGTCCCGAGCAGGCAGAAGTCCCCCAGGAGCAGACTCCGCGGCAGCCAGCCAGCTTCCCTCCGTCCCCTGCTGCCGGCCGGTGGCCGACCAGAAGGCTGGGGCCCAGTGGCCGGGGCAGCCTCGCCCCACAGCCGGGCTGCAGTCAGTCTGCCGTCCTCCCCCAGACTAGCCTTGGCACAGGTTAGGGTCACACAGAACACTTCACAACCCTGGCACTCAGGGCGGGCATTTCACTTACCGGGTTTCCAACTACGGGACACTCAGCATCAGTAGTAAGAGGCGGCGGTTCCTGTGTCCATTTGTCCTGTAAACATTAGCAAGGCCCGTAACTTTACAGCACGTAAAAGCGCTCCCTTTCTGCGCCAGTCATTGAGATTTAATAAAGCTCAGACATCAAAGTGATTGTTGAAAATTATCTACATTTATAACTCATTCACGTGTTTATTGAGCGTCAGTACCCAGAGGGTAGCCACAAAGGACCTCGGAGCATCGAGTATGTCGCGAGCCTCCAGCTGGGACAGTGAGCAGGGGACAGTGAAGGCCGAGGCAGGGCACGGACGTGGTTTTCTTAAAATTATAAAGTAACAATACTGGTATTAAAGCCCCATTAATTTACTGCAACAGTTAAAAACTTAATTTACCAACATTTCATTTTAGGAAGGCTCTTTATAAAATTTATTCAAGTTGTCAAGAAATTAGGTGAAAATATAAAAAAAGGAAATACATATAAGTTTAACTTTTGATTTTCACTAAACGTAAATATACATACAATTTTATACAGTGTCACAACATAACAATCTTTAATAAACTTAGGTGTACAGAAACAAAAATGCAAAACTATTTTCTTGTACACTTTCCATTGAGAGACAGCGATGGGACTGGGACACAGTCCCCGTGACAGAGGCAGTGACTGCGGGAACACCGACACTGGCGGGGTTTCCTTCCACAAGGGCGAGTTCACACCTGTCAGCTGGGCTCTGGGCTCGGGAGCGGGCAGCTGAGCCCCAGATCAGCCCCCAGACGGCTGTGCCCCTTGGCGGCAGGCTCGCTGGCAAGCCCCGGGCTTCTCACAGGCACGCAGAGGCTCCTGGCTGAGGAGGGCAAGCCCCACCGAGGACACGTTGGGCACAAGGGGACGGTCACGGTGGGAAGCCCAATGCTTCCCCGGTGCCACCTACATTGGTCCCCTCAGCCAAGTGCTCCCGCATCTTTCCTGCAAAACTGCTTCACGTCCTCCCTCAGACAGGACACAGAATGGGCCCCGGGGCGGCCTTCCCCAGCCTTGCCGCGTGGTGGCTTCCCTCTCGCGCTTTGAGTTTCCCCAACCAAGAGAGCACACGTTCCCTGCCCAGGCAGAGGCGACGAGACCCTGGCACACAGGTGCAGCCCCGACAGAAAGTCTTCACCACCTCGAGCAAATGCACTACCTGCCCGTTTCTTACCGCTCACAATGCACCCCCGGAAGGGGAGGAGCCTGAGAGAGTCGGCTGTCTGGCTCTGCCAGCTCGGGCTTGGCTGGGGGGCCACACCAGTGGAGCCCGACATGAGTCCCCTGGGAGGGACGTGCACACGCCGTAGAAAATGCGAGGTATCTGCGTGTTGGGTTCCTCGCAGTTTATGAACGTCTGAGCCGATGATCTGTTTCGTCCACTCCTCTATCCTAAGCCATTTACCCTGAGTCCCAAGCCAGTGGCTCAAGGAAGACACTCCAAAAATGCCAAAAAGGTCAGTTAGCACAAAAGACAAAAATTAAGATTCTTAGCCACCGTTTGTTTAACTAACTGCATGCCCTAAAGTCGCCGGTTATTTTGGAAGCGGATGCCCGCCCCCAGCCTCTGCCCCCAGCCCTGGTGCGGGGGCGGGGCCTGGACCCCTGGCCCTGGCCGGCCAGTGGGTTCAGGGGCCCACGGAAGCCCAGCTGCCAGGAGTGCAGGCAGCACGCAGGCCGGGAGGGCGCCCGGTTCCGGCCACCCCGAGCTCTGTGCCTGCCTGTGCGTCTCTCGCCTTCGGTTCGGCCCCGGACAGAGAAGCCGGGCGGACTGAGGAGCAGCGGCCTCGTCCTGCCCAAGGCTTTCACTCCAGAGGGCAGTTCGGAAAAGACATTTCTGCTCAAGCTAATGTCCAAGCTGAAAACTGAAAAATGTCATCGATGAAGCTCAAAGTTGGAAGAGAACACCACGAAAGCACTCCGCGGGTTCCTCCTGGCGCCCCACCCACCTGCGGCCAGCCCGGTCCGCGCTCCAGCCCCCAGCACTCCCACCCCTCCACCCAGGGTCCTGCCAACCGGGGTCTGCAGGAGCCAGCACTCGGGAGCCAGCGAGGGCGAGGTCCTCCCATCCTCAAGCGGCCATGGCAGTTCAGTCCCGGTCTTGAGGGACACCTTGTGCTCTGTCCCCCCGACCACAGGACAAGCACTCTGCTGGGTAATAGAGAAAGGGGGCCAGTGTCTGAGGGGCAGAGGGTGGAGAGCCAGCCTGGGTCTCCCCAGCACCGGACCCCTAGCAGGGGCCGCAACAGGCGGAGGGGACACATGTGCCAGCAAGAACTGGGAGGAGGCTGTGATCAAGCCCCACATCCCAGACTGACAGGACCCGGGCGGGGGTGCGGACAGGGAGGAGGGGCCCCACGGGCTTCTCCGAGCACATTTTAGAGCTTGTTTTCTAAGGAAACAGTAACATCTTCCTCTTGCCTCCCTCCACTCCCCCGCACTCACTGCCTCTCACGTAGGTCGCCTGTCGGTGTCACGCAGGGAGCACCGTGAGAGCCGCGAGGGCATGGCGGCCTTCCCCGTAAGAGACACTAACCTGGGAGCAGCCGCCCTCCACCCAGGCCAAGTGCAAAGTCCTGAATTTGGAAACCGCGCACTCAAGGCCTCAGAAGCATTTGAAACGGAAGCTCTATAACCAGCAGGCGCCTAAAACTGCACGTGTGACGTCAGTTCCTGGTCTCTCCATCTGTCGGCCCAACGCGGCCCGCGGAGTTGAAACGTCCACAGGCTGCTGTCTTTGCTGCCTTAGAGCAGGTGACATGTAGCAGCAAAGACCCTTTTGTTACGGTAGGCAGGACATGACTGCGGTACCATGGTGGCACGGGGGGGCCGGCCTGGGAGAGGCCAGGCCTTCGGGGGCGCTGCACTGGGAGCTTAGAGCTGCTGTCCTGTCAACCAGGGTGGCGGCTCTCTGACTGCCCAGGTCCGCACCTGGCTGAAGTGCATTCACTACACAAACCAGCATACGTTATCAGCATCTCTATATTTAGTTACAAAAGTGTGCAAAACAGAACAAACCTAAATGACCAAAATAAGTTAACAAATAAGATAACCATCATCTTGACATAAGACACAGAGCTCAGAGAGCTATCCATCTGTGAGAAAACTGGGATCTGGCACTCCTCCACCGCCCGCAAGGGTCCTACGGACTCGGACTCGGGATCGAACACCAGTTTCCCACAGGACCAGGGGTGTGCACACCCCGCCCCCAAAAGCCACGGGCCCAGGGCCTGGGACGAAGACAGAGACCGAGGGCCAGGCCAGCACTGGTGTCCCTGAACGATCCCTGAACGGCTGCTCGGACAGTAAGACAAGGGTGACCTGCACCTGGGCTACCCCTCCAGGGTGAAACCAGCCAGGACCTTGGGGGCCTGTTAGTCTGCACAAAATGAAGCTGAGGAGGCTGTCCAGGGCCTACAGCTGTGTGCCTTTTTGACCAAAACCTGCCCCCCCAAGAAAAACAAAAACAAAAACAAAAACAAAACCCCCACAAAACCTGCCCAAAAACAAAAGAAAATAAAACCTACTTTTCTGTGTTGGAAAAAAACATAAGCAAAGCGTGTCGGACATAAAGGTCTTGGCTTATGTGGCGAGAGGCACTTCTGACACCTGTGGGGACCTCGGCCCGCAGCTCACGCAGACCGTCGGGCTCCGAGGAACGTGGGTGTTTTGCTCAGTGCACAGAATCTCAATCAAAGTGGTACAAACTGCTTCTTTGAAAAAAGATGTTTATTAAACAATTTTAATTGTCATAAAATGACTAAAATGGGTTTTAAAAATTAAGGCTCTTCTCTTTCTGTGGATTGCCAGAACAATGTAAAAATAACGTCAATCAACCCTGCTGAACGCTCTGTTCCTAAAGTTAAATTTCATAGATTCCTAAACATTTTATGATTAAGATAAAAAAATTGGACTATAAATGACAATCAATGGCCGTCCGTACTGAACACACGCTCTGATCAGGTGTACAATATTCTAATTGAGTAGTTAAGCAAAAATATTCCAGTTAAAGCAGAAATTTTAATTTTAGCTTTTTAAGTCATTGTTTCCCCATACTGTCATGATTATCCTAAAATCAAAATAGTCTAAGACGGAAACACTAACCTTGGGACTCTATTTACTCCCAGGAGGGTGACTGACTTGGCTGGCAATTAGTTTGATTATATTTTTTTAAACGTTCTAAGGTGAATTATCAAATGATTTAGAATTACATGGCATGCAGTATCCAAAATTATGGCTCTGATGCATTTAGATTTACATTAAGAAGAAGTGTCATTCATCCATTGTACACCCACCCCTCCCGCAAGAAAAAATCGCTACCTACGGAGTCTCCACCTGGTGCAGCATTAAGGGTTCAAACTTACCCCTTTCCCAGGCCTTCCCCATGTGCAAACAAATCCCTCCTGACAAGCAGTGACTACACAGTCTTCAAGGAAAATCAACACGGTCAGGCGTTCGTGTGCTATCTTTTTACAGATGAGTGGCTCTAGCAAGGGCACGTCTTCCATCCGAGGACACAGGGGTGTCCCCAGGGTCTTAGCCGGGTCCGTCCTGGTTTTGGGAACCAGGTTCAGTCTGTCGCTGCTCTTGCTGGAGATGTGTCCCATGCTGTGGTTCCGCTTGTGGTCTTTCTCATGGTGCCGGTCCTTCCGGTCATGCAGGGAGAGTGTTGCGAACTTGCTGACCCCAGACGCGATGGCCCCGTCGGCGACGCTGCTCTTGCTGCCGGCGCTGGAGACGGTGGAATGTGGGAGGCTGTTGGACCGTGGCAAAGGGGGGGGTGCAGAGCTGCCGGGTGTCGTGACACTGTTCCCGGTGCTCCCGGCTGGAGGGCTTGTGGCGTTCATGACATTCGTGTGTGTCCGCGCCCTCGAGAGGGGCTGGTGAGGGAACAGGATATCTTCCGTGAGGTCCCACAAGCAGAGCTGCGTGTCCTGGCCCACGGAGCCAAACCGGTAAGTGACACTGACAGGGCGGCTCTCCGTGGAGTTCCGTTTAGACAGCCTGGACTGGGTACTGTTGGCTCGGTCTCTACCAAAGTGGAGCAGGTCCTGGAAGTCCTCGTCACTGCCACTGAACTCCATAGGGTCGCCTTCTTCCACACTCGTGGTATAGGGGTCGAACGCCACCACGCTGACCCAGGACTTGTGCCCGTGGCCTCGAGCAATAACTCGGCCATCTACGAAAGACCAGACTGTCACCAGGTCGTCCTCTCCCCCTGTCACGATGTACTTGCCGTCCGGGCTCCAGCACACGCACAGCAAGCCTCCAAAGTAGCTTTTCATCGTGCCGTGCAGCTCCACCGCGTCGAAGCTGAACACCCGCAGAAGCCCGTCCTGGCTCACGCACGCCAAGAACTTGCCATCTGGGGAGAAAGCAAACTCGTTGAGGGCCCCCTCGCCCACCGTCCACTTGAGGAGAGGGTTCCTCGTGGATTTGCTCTTGCAAGTGTGCACGGCGAAGCGCTCGCCCTGCTTCAGGAGCTGGTAGTGGGGGGCTGTGGCGCCACAAGCGTGCTCCACATTATACAGGTACATGCTCCCACTGGCGTGGGCTACTAGGAAAAGGCTTTCCGAGCCGGGAACCCATTTGACACAGGTTACTCGTGACTTGTCTATTAGTCTCTGTGAAGACAAAGGAGAACACGTTATCACAATGGGAAGCTTAACGGCCTACCTCCCACAAGGGCACCGGGCTGCTGTTGGGTGACAAGGGGTAGTCACTGGGCATGACACACTGTCCGGTGGCCGAGCAGGCCAGCGAAGAGCATTCTGGGCACATGGGCGATGACTTTGCACCTGGGTGTGAGGCCACTGTCCTTCCCTGAGGAGTCAGCCATTCAACAGACCCCGCGTCAGGCCCTGGGACATGCCGGGCAGGGACAGCCCCCAAGCACCTGCCATCCCTCCCGCTAGCGGGGTCTGGATCTGTGAGTCGCTGCACCTGTGCAGCCCCCTCTGCGAGGAGCCCCGGAAGGACCTGGCGGGCAGTCCTCGCTGCCGGGACGGCCGTGCCTCCCGGCTCTCACGTTTTCTCATCGCCGTCAGTCACGTGCAGACCGTACCAGTCCCTGTGTGCGCTGCCCCCAGGAGGGGAGGCCCCGTCAGCCGCTCACAGGACCTCCTCCTGGCCCATGGTCCTGAGGCCCCTCCACAGGCCATCCTTCCACGTCTCCTCTGGAGCAGGGCGGTGTTGAAAGAGACACAGAGGGCACTCAGGAGTATAGCCCTGTCCCCGCCACTCTGCTCCGTGCTAACTTTGGATCCCCTGACCACCTAGGTCTTTAATAGGCAAAGATTAGGAAAGTCTTCCCTCTAAACCAAAAAGAACAGAGGCCAGAAGTAAAATCCACCCAGAGGCACCAGCGCCTTCCTTGGCCAACCTTGCCAGTGTCACAGCATGATGGCCTCAGCAGGCCAGCCCTCTCAAGGATGCCTGGCACCCAAATCATGCTGGCAGAGACCATCCTGAAGTCCCCAAGTTCTCCTCAGGCACTCTAACCGCCAAACATCCTCTCCCGCCACCACCCAGCCACCGGCACCTTCACCTAGCTACCTCGCCGGCTGGGGCTCCCTCCCCCACATCGGCTCTGCGCCCTACGTCTGCCATGCGTGCTGCAGTTTTACTCAAAATCCAAACCCTGAGCTGTTTCCAAGAGATTAACGACCACACAAGCTGTTGTGAAAAATCAGACCATCAGACCCCAGAAGGTAAGTGGCCCGCAAATACCCCGCTGGCGAGGAGTGGGGGGCCTGACAGTGTGTGACAGGCAGGCCTGGGGGCTCGGGGATCCTGAGCTGGGCAAAGGTGAGTCAACAGCAGGGGCTGCTACTTGCCACTCTACAGTGTCTCAGCAACAGGACGGCACGGCTGGCCCCTCGCCTTCACGGAGCTGAGGCAAGCGGCCTTGGGGACACAGTTCACCTTTTCATCCCCTGCCTGCCTGGTGACTGACCTCTACAAAGGTGACTGGCCCGCCAGCCCAGGGTCTAAGGGTCGCCACGCTCACCCCTCATGGGGAGTCTGGTCAGGCGGCTACAAAAGCTGACTTGGGCCTCGTCCCGGCCCCATGGCTCTCAGTCCCACACCTCCCACGTCACCACAACCAAGTCAAACCTGTTCTCCCGAGACCACTCCATCATTACGTGTGCGCCACATTTTAAGGGCAGACACGAAAACTTCTAGCACCACGGTTAGGAGAAATTTTTATTTTTGTCTTAAAGAAACACAATGCTGTTGGGACTCGGAACTGTCACACTACCAGTAAAAAACAGCAGCGATCTGCGCCTCTAAGGTCTGAGAAGGGCCACGCCACATGACAAAGTAAGTGCTCCTGGGTGACAGAGCACACGAGGAAGGTGCGCTGAGACTGCTCCAAGCGGACACACGGCCGCACCCAACGGACAAAAGCGCAGCCCACATGCAGTGTCCCGCCGGCCCCTGCACACACACTCAGCACTGTGAACTGGGCACGCCAGTGCACGCAGCTGCAAGCCAAATGTCTAAGGGGACCACGGGTTTCTCTTTGTTCCACACCATCAGCATCCCTTGCCTGGTCATGTGCGCCAGCACAGGGACAAGTCTGCGTCACCTGAGTTGCCAAAGGCTCACGTGCGCTGGGGCGTGCGCAGCCACGTCAGGGCAGCAGCACAGCGTCCCACCAGAGGACCCGCTCCGCGTGCCAGGCCCCGGCACGAGCTCTGCACACGCTCTTTAACCTCTGCAATAACCCTGCAAGGTCGGCTCTCATTATTTTTGCATAGATGATACGTTCAGAACTGGTGTAAAGTGTACAGGGGAAAGCCTCGCTCACACCGTCCCCAGGCACTGCAGTGTCGTCCTGCACGGACAAGGCTGCAGACCCGCCCACCTTCGTGTCTCACACCCGAGGGCCACTGTGCAGTCGCACCCTGCGCCCTCAGCCAGGAAGACGTCTGCACGCCTGTCTGCACGGCCACAGAGGCAGCCCCCGTTCATCCCCCCACATGGAGCATGTGACGATGTGAATGCACTGTAGTATAGGAGCCCCGAGGGACGGACTCTGGGGTAGCCACCAGCACCCTGTACCTACAGCGGTTTCCACATGTATGGACACACCTGCGGGGCGAAGTCCCAGTGGAGGAGCTGGGTCAAAAGGTACACATGCCTTTATAATGTGTGTAGGTATTGCAAGATCGCCTCCCATGGGCGATGCAGTTCTATCCCCACCGGCAATGCCAGCAGGGGTGTTGGTTTCCCCGGAGGAAGGCAGGTGTCAATGCCATGCCACCCACCAGGAACACCCCCTCCCCCACCCATGCACAGTCATCTTCCCCATTCCAAGGAGTCAACTGAGTGCAGATGGAAAACAACGGAAAAAAACGCTCTGTGGTTGCTGACAGCGTGTACTATGTCACCAGGCCTACAATGGCTGCTAGTTGCACCTGTACTGAACTGTACACACTTTTTTCTTGTCATTGTTTCCTACACAATATAGAATAACCACCACCGACGCAGCATGTTCACCGTGCGAGGTGTGACAAGTAACCTAGAGGTGATTTAACGCCTGCGGGAGGGTGTGCGTGGGTCACAGGCCAACACCGCACCACTGGGCGTGCGGGGCCCGAGCACCCACGGGTTTTGGTATCTGAGAGGGACCCGGGAACCAACGTCCCATGGGTACCGAGGGACTGCTGTTTTCATATATTCATTCGAGGAGTTACTCCTCCGTTCTTTACTGAAGGCAAACCCTACGCCAGGCGCGGATGCAGCACTGATTGAACAGACATCCCTTCCTGCATGGCAGGTACCTTCCAGAGGGACAAGGGAACGTGAAACTTACAAACCTCAGGGAAGGAATGCTGTGGAGAATAAGACAAGAGGGGGACGGGGGACAAAGCGCAGGCGGGGAGGGGCTGTAGTGGTTTCAGACTCCAGTGGGAGGCCCAGAAAGGCCTTTCCAGGGCAGCGAGGGCGGCTGTGTGCACACAGTAGGGGTGGCAGACAGCAGGCTGAGAGGACGTGGGCAAGGTGTCCTGCACAGGGAACGTGGGCACCTTCAAGGATGCCGAGGTGGAGCAAGCAGGCACTGGAGGTCTGCAGAGACGGACGGGGCCGGTGAGGGAGCGCCCTGGGCGACAGGAACATACACCGTTTCTGGCTGGAGCACCTGGGCAGGGGCAGGGAATTAGGTCTGGAATCGTGAGCTGGGACCCGGGGCCACCAAGTCCCAGGCTAAGGGGCTCAGCCTGAGCCCCTGAAGCCCCGTGCTGCCCAGTCTCATTGCCCCAGGCACCTGAAATGTGACTGGTCTGACGCAACCTGGGCTGAGTGTAAATACACGCGGGATTTTGAAGCGAGAACACGATGGAAACTGGGATGCTCGTGTTTTTACTGATTACGCTGTATGTTGTAATCGTATTTTGGATGTATTAGGTAAAAGAGAATCTCACCTTTGCCTTTTTCCTGACTGGCTGTGGCTAGAAGAGTCAGAACCACCCAGGCGGCTGACACCCACATCCACGGGCGGTCTGCCGCACACAGCGGGCACCAGGCCTCCTGAGACGGGAAGGCCAGGCTGGGGCAATCCCCACAGTCGCGCAGCATGGAGGGGCGCAGGGTGGGGTGGGACCAGGTAAGAGCCATGGCAACTGTCTGTGGCTGTGAAACTTGACCTGTGGCTGGGTGGCAGGTTGCGTGGAGAGGGGGCGGGGGAGGACGGGGCGATGAGAAGTCTGTGGTTCTGAGCCTGTGTGATGGGCCGGCGGTGACAGAAAAGGATGGGGAGGGGATGCCTGAGCTGGGGAGAAATCCAAGTGTCCTCGCCTCAGCAGCAGCTGATGAACACGAATGGAGGACACGGCACAGTGGGAGCCAGGTCTCTGGCACCCTAAGGGCTCCAAGGAAGAAGGTGGGACGAGGAAGAAAACGAGTGTGAAGCTCTGAAACCCCACTTATAAGGGGCACAGGGAGAAGCAGAGAAAAGGACCCAGAAGTCCACGGGGAGAGGGTGGGGCAGAGAGGCCAGGCGCTCTGCTCTGGGCACTGAGGTTTCCCTCAGTCAGGGGACAGTCAGGAGACAGGACGAGAGGCTGAGAGGAAGGGCTCTGGGCAGGAAAGCAAGTCTGGGACGGGGTTGGGAGGAGGCAGTGGAGGGTCTGGAGGAGGGAGGAGTGGAGGGGAGGACACAGCCGTGGGGAGGAGCCAGTAAGTGGGAGGGGCCGCAGGGGAGACTGAGCAGCTAAGGTCTCTGTGAGGTCATGGGCATAGCCACTGGGCCTTCCAATCAAGAGAGTCAAATTCCAAAATGCTGCAAAGCCTATTTTTATAATCACTTTCATAAAAACCAGAAATACAATCTGGACGTTTCTGTATGAAGGTCTCCGCTTCGGTGGGCTCCCACGGCTGCACCTCTCCCCAGCCTTCACCCGCAGCGCCCATGCGCCCTCTCCTGAGTGCGCGGAAACTCTCCCACTTTGGTCAGTAATCCAGTGAAAACCGCACATAAACCCAGACTGCCATCGCTAACAGCGTTAACAGACAAGATCCTCCAACTACACTAAACTCATTAAAAGGAAGCGAGAATAAGAATCCGTGGTTGCACTGAAGTGTCACCTCTAAACGAAGCTTCTAAAACCCTGAATTCCCTTCTCTTTCCCTACGACGACACGAGGAGTGGGAACAAGTTATTTTGGGGGAGCATGCATTTTAGAATGCAGATATTAATTTATAACAACAAATAAAAATAAAACAGACAATTCAAACACTACGGCAGCTGGGAAAGCCACGAAGCAGGCGGTAGCCGGCAGCCGAGCGGGCACTGAAGGACCACGGCTTCCCGTGGCACCGGGTGGAGGAGCTACTTCCCAGCCAGGAACAAGGGGGTCAGATGTCATTTTTATCAATGCCGCAACTTTACGGAGTACATCACTATAGGCTCATTTCCTTCCTTTGAGTAAAAAGGCAACAGCAAAAACAAAATTACTGGGATGCACAGAACCGCTCTTCTGGGACAGGACTGGACAGAACGCTGCCGGACCCAGGGCAGGGCGCAGGGGAGCCCGCAGCTGGTGGAGAGGAAGAAGTCCCAGCCGTGGGCCGGCAACAGCGACCAGGGGTCAGGGCCTCCTCTGTGCCCTTGAGTCGGACCTGATCGAAACAGCCTACTCAGTGTGCTGGTCCTGGCCCTGAACCTGTGACAAGGAGATGGGAAGTCTAGGCCGGGGTGTCTCATTACATGTCAGTCATGAAAGGAGCCACAGTAACTAGTTCTTTTCAGATTTTACATCTTACCCAATAATAAAAACATACTTGGAAATCCTCTGAAGTTACTATTCTATAGCTACAAGTCTGAAATACTGAGACTCTGAATACAACTCTGAATCTGTATAAAGGTGAACAAGGCTAAGTTTATCATCATACAGAAACAGTCCCTATAACTCCTTCTCCCCAGCACATCATAACAACCAGTCCTAAAAAGCGAACCCTCACCCCTCGGAGTGCTCCACACAAAGCTGACCGCTGACACGGCTGCCGGGGGACTCTCGTCGCCAAGGTCAGCTCCGTGGTGTGGGAGCCTGTCAGCTGTGCTCCCAACCTCCCCACAGAGGCCCACCAGACACTTTCGGGGGCCCAACATACACGAGTGCTATGAACAGAAACCTAGAATCTACTCTCAGAGACGGAAGGAAGCAGAGACCAGGGGGGTCTGTGGCCAGCACTCGCCAAGGGAGGCCAGAAAGGACTGGGCACTTCCTCCCGCTGGACCGACGCAGGCCCAGCAGCGCGGGTCGCCAGTGGACTGGGGCCGCCGGGGGCAGCCAGCGCAGGCCTCTGCCCACTGACCCGAGCGGATCAGGGCCAGGTTGGGCGAGGACGGCCGCAGCATCTCTAATGCAACGTGTGCCTCTTAGTCTTACAAAGAAATAAAGTTAACAGTGAGCACTGCGAGTTACACGTGGTATTCTCCGGTACTTCTCTAGGTCCCAGTGTTTCTATAAACAGGTATTTTAATTCCTTTTATTTTTTAATTCATGGGGGGAAAAACGACCATTTAAGATATAGTTGATGCATTCCCACACAGAACTTTCTATCTCCCTTTAATCTCAGGTGGCTTTCTGGAACCTACAATCCCACGTCAGGCACACCCCAAACACACGCCATGCTTTCCTGTGCCAGGTCCCTCTGGAAAGGAGGCGACAGTCAGAACAGTTACAACTGGGCCGTGTGTGCACTGCACGTGTCACGACAGCAGAGAAGCGTCCCGGTGAGTGAGACAGACAGGAGACCGACAGACTGACATCGCAGTCATGACGAGCAGCCCCACCCTCGGCCTCGCACGCGTGGACTCCCTGCCCGGCTGCCCTGCTCTTACCTTCTCATCCTAGAAATACGCATCTGTTTCTCCTTTGGAAAAGCCAGTATCTCGCCTCCCAAGAAGCTGGGTCTCCCCCTTCCCAGAAACTCACTCGAGCCCACACCACAGCCTGTGCTCCAGGCCCTGCGCTGACGCCTCGCCCACACCCTGTGCACAGGTGGGCACTGGGGAGGGGAGCCGGTGACAGGCTGCCTCGCCAGCCGACAGGGGCAGGGCAGGTGCTGGCCGAGCCCCGGGCTGAGTCTGCCTGTGCTGGGCGATAAGCTGACTGCTCTGGGAGTACCTCTGGGGACAAGACGATGTGCTGGCCTGGGTCTTGGGGACCATCAGGGCTTGGACAAGGCCCTACTGCTGCTCTTACCGCACTTTCTCCACAGACCCTTCTTCTAACCTCAGGGATGGGGTTACTAGCTACAGGTTGACAGCTCCCACACGTTTGCCTCTCCCGGCCTCTCGAGGTTAACAAGTACAGACAGAACTCGGATCTCTCCCTCCAGCCCCCCCATACCTGCTCCTTCCCGGTCCTACCTACTGTGGCAGAGTGATCGCCAGGAACCCACGGTTTGCTCCTGTCCCTCTCCCTCCCTCTCTCTTCCGCCCCCCACCCCGATTCAGCTCCAAGCAGCAGCATGGTGATTTTCAAAAATGCCACCTGACTGCCTTGTGCACCTGTCCCTTCTAGGGGACCCGCCAGCTTGGGCAAGGACACAGGCTGGGGACACAGGCCGGGGCCAGGTGTAGAGTGGCACAGTCCCCAGTTCACACCCCACCCCCGCCAGGCACAGGGTCCTCTCTCAGCGCTCTCAGCCGCAGCCCTCTCCTGGCCCTGGGGCCTCACCTGCTCCCCCTCCTGCGGGGCTCAGCGTAAAGCACCCCGCTCCCTCCGAGAGGGGCTCTCCCTGCTCTGTTTAAGGGGGACTCCATGTGTGTCTCTCTCTCAGGCCCACTATCTCCTCTCACGTCACAAGTCACCATCTGCCGTGCGTGAATGCATGTGTGATATTGCAGGGCAGGGATCCCCTGCCCCTGCAGGCCCAGTGCCGGGCACGTGGTAGGTAATCAAGGCCTGTCAAACGAATGGAAAAATGGCCACCGCTCTAGTTCGAGCCCTCAGCTCTCACCTGGACAGTTACTAGAGCCTCCTCACTGGTCTTGCTACCTTCATTCTCTTTCTTCATCCCAATCCACCTTCCACGAGTGCTGACAAGAGCTCTAAAAAGACACATTTGATCCTGTCACTCCCTTGAGGAAGAGCCCAAAGGTTCCCCCACAGCCTCCAGGGTCAGATCCAAATTTGTCGGCCTGTCACAAAATGGCCTATACGAGCCGGTCGCAGTTTGTCCAGGTCTGACTCCTGCCACTCCAAGGCCCACGTGCTGGGACTGGGCCACACTCGGGCCTGTGCTATTCCTCCACACGCCACGTTCTTTCCTCCAGTTCTGAAGGCCTCCCTTGCCCTCCTCCAACTCCTCTGTGTCTTTCAGACTGGGATATCAAATATCACCTTCCGGAAGCCTTCTCAGGCTTCTGCCACTGAGCTTAACTTTGCTTTTTATTTTACGAGATTCGATGCACACTGAAGAACAGAGCTAACATATGCCCCCCGGCACTGTGCAAACACTCGGCCTGGTGCCTTCTGTCCACCCTACCGAACCGAGAGCCCTGGGGGACAAGGGGACTGCCCATCCTGCAGACACACGTGGTGGGGCTTGCCACCCATGACCAGTAAGAGCTTGTGCCATTAATTTCTAGTTTCAAGTCTATCACCAAGGTGCACTTGATCTGGGCAATTCACTTACCTCCTCTTGACAAGCTGCTCACCTGTACGAAGGGGACAGCTGCCCGTGCCCTCAGGCAGAGGGAACGTGAAAAGCACTTGAGCCCTCTGACTCGCACAGCAATGCAAGGCGCGAGGCCAGCGCCGACCACCCTCCCTGGCACCCTCTGAGAAACGCGCCTCTGGTGGCCTTGCTCTGAAGACACCTCGGCAACCTCCGATGACAATGTCACCCACAAAACCAAAGAATGACCTTACTGGGAAGGACAATTAATTGCAGCCTTGAGCTCTAAACGCCATGCTGGCATTCACACCACACACAGCCCTAGCTACTGAACAGCCGCTTTCCAAGTAAAATGTAAAAAGAGCGTGAGGTGACTCACGCTTAAATCATTAAGAGCGAGGAGGCGCTCCTCAGCCTGCAACGTCCAGGTGTGCAGAGGAAGGGACAGGTCTGGCTGAGGCATCTGCATGCTCTCAGGCCCCCGGGACTCCAGGGCCCTGAGGTTCCCTGCTCCCACCCTGCCAGGCAGTGACACACAAGCGCCTTGTTCTCTAAGTGGCAACATGTGCCAGTCTCGGCACAAGCATCCTCTTGACCTTGTTTACATGGTTCCAGTGCCTCCCCCTCGGTTACGCGCCCCCACCTCGCCATAAGCAAAACCCCATAGTGCAGCCAAATTCACCATCTCTACCCACCGCACAGAGAGGGCTGGTTTGGTGACTCTAGTCTCCCCTACCAAAAAAAAGAGAGGGATATCCTCTAGCTAACTTAGAAATCACTTCCTCAGGGGATAGCAATAAAATATGTAGGAAAACAAAAATTTTCCACTTAAAATTTTTAAGTGGAAAATGGAATTAAATTCTTTTCCTCTACAGTCTGTCAATCCTGATGGCAAGTCTGTTTCCGGTCAAGCCACACAAACTACAAGAAGAGGCGGCATGCTGGAGAGCTCTCACCAAACCCCCGGGCACAGGCCCACAGCAGCGCCGCAGACGGTGCTGGACGTGCGTGGACAGCACGGACCACGTCGACTGCAGAAGAATCAGAATTCTATCTGTAGTTTGTCGAGTTGAATATTCTTCCCCAAACAAAATTATTTCTTAAAAACTAGAACCTATAGTGTGCTTCTGTTCTGAGTTAATGACGTTAAAAACACATGACAATGAAAAGCCATTCATCCTTCCCAAGAAGAGGGATCCCGCGTGACCTGACCCTTGCCGGGTCAGGGCTGAAGCCACAAACAGAGGGTGGGGCCCAGGGCTTCCATCTCGGCCGGCCCACATCGCCTTCCCCACGGGCTAGGAGAGCCACGCCAAAACACAGGAGTGAGAACGCCAAACACGCTACGGCAATGCGTGGGGCCAAAAAGCCACCAACAGCTGTCACAAATATAACCTATTTGGCAACGTCTGCCTGCCACGTGTAACAGTCTTGATGTGTTCCTGAACAGACAGCTCAGATATCTCGGGTTCCTTCCAGAATGAAACTGAAGATGCTAGAAACCCTGGTACAGACTACAGCACTGGCAAAAGCTGTGCCGTGTGATCCAATTTTAAGTGCCAGGATTTCTAACTATGTCAAAGGTGATTTCAGAGCAAATATTTTCAAAAGCACAATAATTACTCCTCAGTCACAAGGTCTGTCAAACATCCACACAAAGCTTCAAGTACAACGTAAGCCACTGAAGGGAAATGTCTTCAAGTTCTTTGGTCTGCATGAAAATTTCTAGTGATGTGACCAAAGTCTGGAATTCTGTATTTTCTTATTTAAATTATAAATATCAAGTTACAGTCTCACCCCTATCTCCACTGTAACAGTTTTAAAGCAGCTGCTATAGATACCTGAGCATGCGCCATAAAAAACGCACAGAACAGTCACCCCAGGGAAGAAAGGTAAAAGTCAACAAATGCACTGACCACGATGCAAGCTGGGTAGTACCAGGTAGGATAGCCGAGAGCATGAGAAATGGGCTTGGCTCAGGATAAGGTAAGGCCCGCTCCCCTTGGTGAGGACATATAAATTCTTACAGGGATTCTTAACAGCTAAGACAGGGTGCTACTTACTTCCTCATTAAATAGTTTGCTAGTTTCTTTTTTGATTGGGTCTATAAGCTGGACTTGGCCTGCGGAAAAGCCCACTAGGAGAGAGACACTTTCTGCTGTGGCTGTGAGGTGGTTGAAGTCATGACAAGTAGGCTGTGTTCCTTTGTATATCCTTTTATCTATTGGTTTACTCAAGTCAGCAGCCTGGAGGAGAAAGAGAAAAATACACACAGTAAACAGCACATTGAGATGAGAACTCCAAGTCACACTATTTTATACTCCACTATGATGTTCCATCTTAAAAACAAAGGTATTTAAAATACTTTTTCAGATTTTAGCATTTTATCAAAGCACTTTCACATGTCTTAGCCAATCGGACATTGTTAGACTATCCATACAATGTTTATAACTGTACTTTAACAACTTATTTCAAATACATTTAACCAGTCAGACCCCTAGACCTCAGGAGGAAAAATCCTTGAGATACTAAATTCAGTATTTGCAAAATGCAATTGAAGTATTTTCTAAGAGAGTACACCTCTGACCATATAAAAGCTCTACAGCACCTAAATGTTCATTGGAGAGTTACCTGTAGCCCAGTGGTTCTCAAAGTGTGGTCCCCAGACCAGCAGTGGTGGCAGCAGCATCACCTGGAAACTCAGAAATGCAAACTCTCAAGCCCCACCCTGACCGAATGCATTGGAAACCAAGGGGGTGGGCCCAGGCTGTACTGAAAGCCTCCCGGTGAGACGCTGCCCCACTGCGGTGTGAGGCCCGCCGCGCGAGGGCAGCCTCATTACATCCCCGTCCCTCCCTGGCACCTCTCAGGTGACTCTCCCCGTTGAGCCCACACTCATTCAAGTGTGGCACACGTGTCACCTCTCATCCTTACAATGATCCTTCAAAGTAGATAATACTCCCCCATCTTACAGATGAGAAAACAAGTCTGGGAAGTTAAGTAACTCAGCCAAGGTCACCATACCTACCTAGCACATAGCAGGGCTGGATGTGAAATCAAAGTCTGTTGACCACAAAGGGGACAGGGAGAAAACACGCAGTCACACACACCAAAGGTAAAAGCAAATGACTGTGACTTGGGTCAAAATGTGACTTTTTAAGGCGCCTCCCTCCGTTCAAAGCCAGATTCGTTTCTTCATGGGAAATGTCCTGGGCAAGCCCGTGTGCTGGTCTGGCTGTCACTGCGGGAACAGTGGGACACCCCCCCCCACACACACACTTGCTGGAAAATCACAGGTGGAGACAACGAACACTGTGGGCTGCATCCTTTAAACATCCCTGGGCCTGTGCACTGTACTGAGTGTTCTAATGTTTGACTTTTCAGAAACAAATATAAATACTGAGAAGAAAAGAGGGCCTCAAAGTTTCAGGCATCTTTGAGCAAATTCATCATCTGAGCCTTTAGAAGCCGAGCCCCGAGTGGTACAGGGTGGAGCTCAGGGCACGTGGACACTCGACCCCGCCTCACCTCAGGTCAGCGCGACAAAGGAGATGAGAATCTGCTCCACCAACCCGCAGGGATGGTCTGGAGGGTGAAATAAGGGAACACAGCAGAGAGAGAGGCTGGAAAGGTGTATCGCACAGCGAGAGAACAAAAGGAAGTCTGGCTTTGCGGCCAGGAGGAGAGAGGCCAGCGGGAAGGGAGCACGTGCTGGGCCAGGGGTGGCCCTCAGCCAGCGCTGCAGGGGGTAGGGGCAAGGCTAGCGGTGGAAGCCACAGAACCAGAAAGGAGCCCCTTACACCGGACAGCGCCCTCTCCTCCCAAGGAAGGACACTACATCAGCCCAGAACAAGGAAGGTATCGGCAGAAGTAAAAATAGCTCACAATATAAAACAAGATACACAGGCAGTTAGAGACAAAACTTAAATTTGAAATATGAGCAAATTAAATTAAATCATGATCTCTATGTCAGCATATATAAATCTAGAGACTTTTTAATAAAAGTTTGCTTAGGGAACTTCCCCCCTAAAATAATATACCTAACATTACACACTAGAGAGATATAAAAACTGACTTAAAAGCAAGCCAAAAATTACGAGAAAACATACTAACATACGTGAGATGGGCAAAAGAATGTACTACAGCTCTCAGAAACAACAGAGGAAGTGAGAGCACCTGGTTTTCCAAGTATCATTTCTAGTCTCTCGCCCTGTGGGCCCCTCAGCCTGTGTTCTCAGTACTCGGGGTGGGCGGAAGTAGGTTTCTCGCTGTGAGTGTGCAGAACAGTTTACTCTCGCATCACGCAATATTAGTGCATCGTCTTCCGTGCGCACAGCAGCAGGCCTCCTCCTGCCCACCCCACATTTAGTTCTCCGTCCCTGCCCTGTCGCCGAGCCTTACCAAAGAGCTGTCACCTGTAATTAGAACAGATCATATGCGAACAAACACCTCAAGTACTTTAAATGCCAATGGAAAGACGACGTTTACTCTCACATCATGTAAATATTCTGAAAACATCCCGTTTACTAATTTGCTTAACAAACTTTCTTCCTAGATAACTGCTCTCCAAGTGAACCAGCCCGTGAATAGTTTAACAGTCTGCAGTCAAAATTAAATTCAGTCACTCTGAATAAGCTTTATGGCAGTCTGATGGAATAATGTTTTATCTATTGATTTGAATTAAAAACAGTCTGCATTCTGTGTGTCTTTTCAGTTTCTTTTCCTAGTAATTCATTTTTTATCTTACAAAATTTTTAATTGGTCCAGGTAGGCTGGAAATTTAAACAATTGGCCCTGGGACATGGGCGAGAGGAGCAGAGGTCCAGAAAGTACAGAGCCAGGCCGGGCGCAGGGGCACCCCAAGCACCTCTGCTGTAAGGTCACTCTCCCCAGTCCCACCGGCGCGGATCTACCGGGAGAGCCCAAGTCTGGCCAGGCAGCGCGTCGCCCACACCACGCAAGGGTCGCTGTGAGGCCTGCGTGGAGCCAGCTGTGTGCCTGTAAGAAATTGCGCTTCTGAGAACCCCATGGACCCAGCTGCTGGCCCCTGAGCTGTCTGGAGCTGGCACACGCACCTCGGACTCGCTGCGTCCTCTTTCCTCTGCGGCCAGTCACTAGGCTCTGTCTCCTTTTCCATGATGTGCTGCTGTCCTACTTCCTATTCCTCCTCATTTTCGGGGGGCTGGGGGTGTGCTAACATGTGCTCTGAACTCACCCGCAGTTCAGCAGCAGTAATGACCACCTGCGCCGGCGGTTCCCCTTCCGCATGGAGTCCGCACCCCACAGCGGCTTCCCAGGCAGAGGCAGTCTGCTGGGAGAGTGCCCAGGCTCGGGCCCAGGCAGGCCCAGCTCCAAGCCTTGCCTCCCCTCGCGGTGGCCAGGTGACCCTGTGCGAGGTGCTCCACGCCCCCACCAGCTGCCCTGCGAGGCGGCAACAAGGCCGGCAGACAGTGGGTAGAAAGCACAGAGCACTGCCGTTATCCATTCATCCCTGTCCCATCTCACTTCCTTCACATCGGAGAACAGCGCTGTCCCTAGCGGTCCCGCCCTCCATGGCGTGGCCCAACACCCGCCCAATCCCCCCAGGCTCTGTCTATGGGACGTTTTCTATGCCCGGGGCAGCCTTCCACTCCTCTCACGCAGCCTCCTCGCACCCCCCAGGCCGGCAGGAACGCTACCCCAGCTTTACAGCCCAGGGGCCCTGGAGGCCCCCGGCTCTACACTGGCTTGCCCTACCTGCCACCTGCCCCACACCACGCGCGATGAGTTCGGCGCAGGCAGGCAGCCCTCCGCTCTGGCTTCTTCGGTTCGCCCTCTTGGTTGGGTGAGTCTCCTTCGTCCTGTTTCTAGGACTCTTTACACGTCGGTTCCAGCCATACCGCCCCCAGGGAGCACTTTCCCAGCCACCATTCTCTGTGCTGGTTCCTTTATCCCAATTCTCAAGTCCTTAATTTGTTCCACGAAATTTAGTATTTAACCAAATATGTGACTGCAGTATTGTTTTATGTCTGTTATCATCAATTACAATAAAAATTACAATTATGATAAAATATTACAATAAAAACTCCTTTGAGGAGAGCTTCTTTATTAAACAGTTAACACTATGTTGTTCCATAAAATTAGCTTTCGTTTTTCAGTTTTTTGGTGGATTCTGCAGACATGGGTTTCAGACACTTTGGGATTTTTTAAATGTTTCTGCATCCTAATTATTGCCAATTATCTGAATTCTTAAGTATGAATTCATACCAAAACAAATTTATTAAAATATCTTATCAATTTTAAAGATTGGGTCATATGTGCTTATTCGGTGCCAATAGAGTACCTAGTATGTCATATATGCTCAGTGTCTGTAGCATGAATGAAACTGCAATTGTTTTGAATTTTTTCAATGGTAAGATTAAATTTTATCATTATGCTCATTAGTTTTTGCAGAAGGAGTTAATAATTACAAATAATTTGTTAGAGTCTTATTCTCAACTTCACAGAAAAATTTTAAATGATGGTTTAAAATTCCTACTACAGAAACAGAAATGGTTACCAAAATCCTCAATCAATAAGTACAAACATTAAAATGTCACGTTTTTCTTTTCCTCAGACTTTGAATCCTTAAAATCCTTGGGACTCTTTTCAGGACACACTCTGCTGAAATGCGGCGCTGGTATGGTCGGGTAGACACCACCGAGGCCTGCAGAGGGGACCCTCCTGTCCCTGCTCTGTCTTCGCCGCAGGCCCGGCCAGGGCTGCCAGCCACGGCCACACTGCTGAGCCCCTGGGAGCGCAGCACGGGCCTTGAACCCGGGCGGGTCCAGCCCGCCCAAGGGAAAGGGCTGCCGCAGGCTCAGGCGCTGGAGCTGAGCCCTCCTCGGGGAGCCTGCCGCGTGGGCGGAGGGCCCAGAAGCCGTGGCTGCCATTTGGAAAATACCTCAGAAAGGCCTCTTTTGGAAAGAGCACATCAGGTTACGAGGCCTGGGTGTGGTGCTGGTATTAAAGGTGTGCTTTACTTTCCCAAAATTTCTCATTCTCCTTCCTCATCCGAGAAACACCTCAGAGAGAACCAGTCCCACAGAACTGGCCAGAGTCCTTTCACTGGCATAGCTAACGGCTGCCGAACACCTGCCCTGGGCCAGACGTGCACCCATCTGCACCGGACACTGTGCTTCTCTCCCAAGCCCCGTCCCAAGCGCACAAGCCGCTGCCTCAGCGGGCCCCTGTGCGGCGCTCCCACCAAATGACAGCTTCTGAGCCCACACCGGGCTGGCCCTTCCCCAGGCCCCACAGGTAGCCGGCGTCGGCCTCCTGGGCTCAGCACCAGGATCCTTCCACCTGTTTCTACCCACATCCAACCCATTCCACGCACTCAGTCAGGCCCATCTCCACGACGCCTTGGGTCGCTCTCCCACTCAGACCCTCCTGCGCCGCCATCAGCTGAGCGCCCCTCCGCACACTTTGCCCCGGGGGCTGCCTGTGCTCTCCACGCCTCTGGCCCACCCTCACAGCCTTCTCTCAAGGAGAGCACCTGCCCCAGCCCGACATCCCACAGGTTCTGCTGGCGGCAGCTTCGAGGTCCCTTCCTGCTGCTCGCAGTCCCTTCCTGCTGCTCGCCCCGCCAGGAGGCCGGCTTTCCTTGGCCAAGTGCTGATCACTTCGTGCCACATTCTGCAGCTGTAGCGCGCTCACTGCACTCCACGTACTGCGGAAGCCCAGCTCCTTCGAAACGAGACTAGAAAAGGAGGCTGCTGAGTCGCTGGCCACCTGGGGGGGTGGGTCGGAAACAGCTGGAGCCGGCTTTGAAGCAGTGCCTTGAAGCCCCAATGTGCCACTGAAAACCAGGGACTGAGGTCATGTGTCCGCTGGCTGTCCTCCGCCTGCCTCCCAGACCACCCACCAGGGCTGGGGCCCAGAGTAAACAAGGGCTTTCTGCCCAGGGCCCCAGGGCCACCTCCTCGGAGAGAAGGGGCCCAGCGCGGTCCTCCCCCAGGCTCGGGACCCACAGGCGGCAGCCACACCACAAGGCCTGCTCCATGCACGTTCTTGGGGCGACTCTGTCCAGTCAGGCTGCGGTGTCCAGGGCCTGCAAGGGGTGAGCCCACAGCCTGGGCTGGACACGCACGCCCAGTGGTCGTCCCGGGGGACCTGGGGAACACGGGTGCCTTCCAAGTCACAGGCTGAATGAAGCGATGCTCTGACCACTCAGCTAAGACATGTTTACTTAGTGAACAAAGGTCAAGTACTATTTAACCAAAATTTTCTTCAACATAGTAAAAAATAACCTGGCTCTCGTGACAGGAACACCAACAGGGATTTTCAGCCATCTCACTGTCCACACTTCATGTGCAGGTCAGCCACGTAACGGGCGGCAACCGGCCGTGAGCACCGCTAAGGTTCTAGCGTCCACCCACCCGTCCCGGAAGCAGAAACACCACCAGTCCACTCTGGGATACATACGGCCCATCCGTGCCCATTTCTTCAGTGCAATAGTTACATCCCCAAAACCTGCATAACTGACACAAACAATGTTTAAAGAGTTTAACCTTTATTTTTAAAGTAGGTATCAGGGGTGGTCCTGGCTGGTGTGGCTCAGTGGATTGGGCGCTGGCCTGCGAACCACAAGGTTGCCGGTTCAGTTCCCAGTCGGGGCACATGCCTGGGTTGCGGGCCAGGTCCTCAGTAGCAGGCGCGCAAGAGGCAACTACACATTGATGTGTCTCTCCTCCTCTTTCTCCTTCCCTTCCCCTCTCTCTAAAAATAAATAAAATCTTTAAAAATAAATAAATAAATAAGGCATCAGGGGCATTTAGAAGTCACTTAGGTTTGGGATCATATAATCCTTTTGGTAACCAAAATCCTAACCAACAAGGGCTGCTTTCGTGGGTGCCCATTTGTGAGAGGGAACCACCCTCCTCAGCAGGCAGGGTTCGCGAAGCACCTCCATGCGCTGGCTCCTCTGACGCTGTCTCGACCCTGGGCTCCAAGTGCCCCCACCATGCCCACCGTACAAACCGACGGGAGGGCTGTGAGGCCCCGTCCGTGAGGAAAGCAGCATGGAGTTCGGGCTGCCCACTCTCAGCCCCTCGCTCCTCCCACTGCGCCGAGCTGCTGGGACAGGGAGCTGGCGCCTCCTGCTGCGCCCCAGGCTCCTCGGCCTGCTGCAGCGGGAGCCAAAATTCCAGCCTTGCTCCGTCTGCCCAGGTTCCAGACCCGCCTTCACCGGGCTTTCACCTCACAGAGCTGTTTTTATTAAAATGCAGTAAAATAAAAAAGTCCCAAGCATGATGCCTGGCACTGGAGAAAAGTTAGTTTCCCCCTTTTAAACCTCTGTCTCCTTCTGAAATCATAAGGATTTGCTGCTTATTACACAGGTTCTGAAAATTCTCATCATTCATTAATACCCACAACAAAATGGAAATGAGGAGAAAGGAATATTTCTTTCTGCCCTAAATTTCCTGCAGAAAACAGAAGAATCCCGGTGTAGGGCATGTTTTCCTTCCAATATAATTTTCCCGAACAAGACCACATCTTCCCTTCCCTCCTCCTTTCTCAGAAATACCCCAGGCCAACCCCTCGCTAAGAACGGTAGTCCCGTGTCCCCCTGACAGCCTCTGAGCCTGGAAAGAGCACCCGCTGCTCACGTGCAGGCCCTGAGGAGAGTGGCAGGGCCTCTGTGAAGGAGAGGGAAGAAGGACAAAGCCAAGAGCCCTAGCATCCAGGAAAAAGGTCAGATGGGACGTGCAGGGGCCACCTTCACGTCACCCCACAATGGGAAGAGGTGCACAAACTACGCAAAGGTGCGTTCCGTGAGCCCTTCAGAATGACCACCTGTGGGACCGCCTGCCGTTCACCACGGAAAACCCCTCTGGGGACCTGCTGTGGCAGGGTGACACCGCGGAAGCATCCTCTCCCCTGGCCCAGTGCTGTCAGTCACACGTCTGCTGAAATAACGGGCTCCTGCTGGGATCACGTGCCACTCCTCCCCAAGGCAGCCTGTCGCTTAAAACTGTTAGCTGTGTGCAATCTACTCCTCTTCCCTGAAGCAGTTTTTAAAAAATGAACTTAAAAGCTGCCCTGCCGCAACAGCTTCGCGGTCTCCTCATTCCCTGCGCTGCACTCCGCGGCCAGGGCAAGCCTGTCACAAGGCAAAGGTCACGGGGCTGTCGCGGGGCTTCGTTCAGGCCCGTGAAGTGCTGATTTCTCCACTAAAGAAAAACGGTGAATAAACGTCAGATGAATTCAATGTGCACTCACCCAACACCAGATCTCATCACATTAAAATGCTGACACAGTCAAATGACCTACTTTGTACTAAACCCTCTATGAAATATGCACAGATCTCTGCATCGCTATCCCTAGGGAACACCAACGTCTCCAATGGAAGAAAAGGCAAGATGCTCTCACTTCTGCAGAAGACACTCACTTAATACTCTTTGGGAGTAATTTTTCACGGTTGCGCTGAGAGAGGTGGGGGTGGGAATCCATGACTCCCCAAAAGTGCTTGACAGCCCTGGTAAACTGGAGGCGGTCCGAGGCAGCGCAGCGCCTGGACGCTGCTGAACGACTACACTACTGTTTCCCTAAATTCAGACAAGTCACGCGCTGATGACGTTTGGCACGGCGCACGGCTGATGTTAAAATTTTCTGATTCAAGTTGCTGAGAAACACAGGCAACAGCCGGCAGAGGGGACCCATTTGAAGCGAGAGGCCCTGCCGCTTTCTGGCCGCCGCTCCTCGTCCTACAGAGAACCTGAGGCCCAGGGAGGGGCAGTGATCTGTCCAGGGTTTCGGAGCCCAGAACTGTGCTTGTAACCACAGCAAGTTGTCGCTACCTTTTTTTCAATCACCCAGCTTCTGTTAGGACAATGAACTACTGAATCTGGAACATACAAAATTTCAAGAAGTGACACCAACGTGTACCAGTAATTTTACACCAAATGACAGCGTTTTGGAGCCAGTGCATTGCTATACTTGCCAACAGAAAGCGGGACAGGCGGAGAGAACGTTACACTTTTCTTACGCAATGATGGGGGACCAGCCACTAAAACAGTGGCCTAGTCGTTGGCTTTGGCCTCTGTGATTCAGTTAGCCTCTGCCCCAGCCAGGCCTCCGCTGAGGAAAGTGGCCTCCAATCAGCGAGTGCTGCAGAGCGCTGAGCCGTCCTAAACACTGTGAGGAAAGCTTCGGTTTCTCCTTCGAATAAAGGCTTAGCGCATCATGGGCACTACTTGCGCGGACTCGTGCTGCTGGTCATCGGTCTCAGCTGTCTTATCCCCTCACTAACCAGGCCTTCTTTAGGGCGTAACTGTTTCATAGGCCACTGCAGTAAGGGCCACTCAAATACCTCTGGCGTTTTTCCCCTATGAGAGTTAAAAGCCCCTTTAGGCACCTGAAAGGTCTCAGGCACTGGCATGGTCCTAGGAACACAACAGCACCAGTTTCAAAATGTGGACCCGTGAGACAGGCACACATAGGAATGCGGAGGGGCGGCGGCACCTAACTCCCGTGGGAGTGTGAACTGGCGCAGCCTTTGTGCATGGCAACTGGGCAACTTGGAGCAAAAGCCTCCTTTCCTTCAGACGCAAATTCAACTCCTAGCAAGTTATCTTTAGAAAATATTTTTCAAGTGTGTGAACTATTTATAAGAGCCACAAACTGGCCTGACACCGATGTCCATCCACAGCAGGCTAGATGCACAGTGGGCTGTACGCTGAGCCCTACCCCCGGGGGACAGGCACTGAGAACAGACACAGACGATCTCAGATGTAAGCCTGAGAAGCACATACTAAGTACTGCTGTTTACACAGAGCTCAGAAATGAGGAAGAGTAATCTGCAATGTTGCGAGTGAGGACAATGGTCACTCTTGAGGAATGTGGGGAAGGGGCCACAGGGGACACTCTGGGTACCTGAGAATGCCGTTTCTTAATCTGCGGTTGATTCTACTTTGTGACAAATTAATAGCACTTTAAACTTATATACATTCCTGTCTGTATGCTATCTTACATGTTAAAAAATTTTAAGGAGCAAACTCATGTACAAAGACAGTCAACTCAGCCCTGTTTATAACGAAACACTTACTAATGTCCTACGAGCTCCAAGGGGGAAATGGGTAAATGCGTCATGCAGCCATTTCAAATGAAGGTATTTACTGTATCATTAAATGAGAAATGCAACAATAAAAATGGGACTCTAAAGTCAAGAATCACAAAGAAATCTCAGAACTGCATTCATACTGCAATCACAGTGTTAGTAATAACAGCAGTTATTCTGAATATCTTATAGAATACAGCAAAACAAGTTAATAAAAAGATCCTTATAAATCAAGAGACTAACCGTAAAGTTTATACAGAATCTGTTGAAAAAGAGTGTATTCAAATGTAATTTTTACATATGAAAATACAGTTTTATTTCCCAAAAACAGTTCATGCATACAGAAAAAATACAGAAGGAAAGCTGCGGTGTTTGGGATGTGCTTCAACGCGCAGACTGAGGGTGAAGAGGCGCAAGAAATGAGGCCAAAGGTAAAGTCTGGAGACAGGTACACGGGGGTTCGTTACACCCATTCTCTCTACTCTGTGAAAGCTGGAAGTTTTCCATGATTAAAAAGGCATAATTCTGTTTGGGCTATACATTTACTTTTATGTATATATCTGCAAAGAAAGCCATTTGAAAAGATATTCACCAAAATATTAAAAGTGGTTATTAAAAGGTGGGGTATTTAAGTGACACATCTGTGCCTATCTTAATTTCTAACTTTTCATCAATAATTTTATTTTACTTGTGCAATTTTCTGAATAGGGGAAAAAAGCCCACAGGGCAAAAATACTACTGAATTACCCCAGCAGCTTTAACTCGTGTCAGGGTCTTGCCCCGGGGCAGAGGGGCCATGTGGCTGGTGGCCTGTGAAATCTGCCACCGAAGGGAGCCTGCTGCTCCGTCAGGTGCGCGGGTGCGTGGGGTGATGTATGGCCAACGGGTGACGTTTCACGTGAACGGGGACCACTCAGGTTGGTTCTTGCTGTTTCTGTGGCACCAGTGATGTCACTCAGTGTGATGAGAAAGGACAGGAAAATGCTTTCAAAGTGCCAGCCTTTCAGGGGACAGACACGGTCATGGCTGGCTCGGCCGGTCCCCCCTTCAAACAGCCCGACAGCATCAGAAGAGCCCACTGCTCGTTCTTTGTCTGCCGCAGAGGCAGGTAAAGACCGCTCTTCCCTGAGCCCTTTCTGAGATCCGATCTGTTCCAGGTGTGCCTCCCAGTTTTCCTCTGGTGTAGATCTAAAACCGAACCCACATCTTTCTCCAAAACTGAACTGAGAATTTATCATCAATCCCATGTTTTTCAAGAAATCCTAGGAAAACTCAATTCTAAATTCTCCTCAATCCAGAAGAAATACCTAAAAGGGTTGGTTACACAGTAAAATTTGTATTTCTATATTCAGTAACATTTTAGCATTTAAATGTTAAAATCTTGAGGTCTGAAATAAAACGATTAGGCTCAGTAGGGATGGCACTGCATTTATAGTCTCAGCTGGGACAGGCTGTATTTCAAATGTAGGTTAGCAGGCCGTCGGCCTGGAACGGAATGAAAAGCCCCACAGTGAAGGCTGAAATCAACCATGATCTAAGCACTTAGTGTTCATTAGCTCATGTAATAAAACATACATAATTAAGAACTTGCAACTACTAACTTAAAAAGTTAAATATAAAGCCATTCATAAAGAAGTGGACTGACCAAGCAGTTCGTTCCCCAGTGTAAAGCGCTGTGTGATATCTGTCTGTGTGCAATGGTCTACATTCATGGAATCAGAGGACAAATAAAGCTGGAGAGGAGCTTTGAAAAAAAGAAAAGAAAAGAAAGACAGGCACATTTGCTCTCAAGATGCTGCAATTTAAGACCAAAGAAGTAAACTGCCTGAAACCAGACAATGAATTCACAGTGCAGCTGGACTGGAAGCTCTGGCCTTCCTCCCTAACAGGGGCGCTGTGCCCGGCACACGCGGGAAAGGCGCCGGAGCAACCGAAGCCGGAGCCCTCGCTCCCCAGGCTCCTCCCCTTCCCTCCCGCCTGTGGTCTTCTCGTTTCTACACCGACAACAGCGACTAGTTCTCAGAACCTGAAACTACAGCATTTACAACCTAAAGTACAGAAGACCTTGCAAAACTCATTAAGCTTAGCATACACCAAGGGACACTCATGCAGTCGGCGCAAAGTTCACGGGTGTGTTCCAGCCGCTGGCAGCGTCTCCCGGCTGCGGAGGGAACAGGCAGAACAGCAGGGAGCAGGGAGCTGCTCACGTCTTGGCAACGCCAGGGCTCTCCAGCTGGCTGTGTCCTGGGCAATGAAGGCCAAAGCCCCCTCCCACAGCTCTTTCCCAAGCTCCTGACTGCCTTCCAGAACACCTTCCTCTGCAGCGGGGCCAATGCCTACCAATGAAACTCTGGCCGGCAGGGAGGTCTGCCCATTTTGTGTGCAGACGTAAGAGGGATGGCAGAAACAGGTCGCGGTTACAAGCGAGGCTGCCCAGGCAGGGAGGGCTAGGAAGCGCAGGCCAGCAGCTCAGCCTGTTCGCGGTGAAGGCTGGGCCCCGAATACCGGCAGGGCCCTCGGGCGGCGCCTGCGGCCCGCTACACACAAGGCGGTCTTCGGGGTAGTATGGGAAGGCCGCCTGATCGCTCCACCACACAGGCTACTGCAACTAGATTTGTCTTTAAACTTGAACAAACGGTAACACAACACCCAAATTTTCTTGTCCATAGCAAGTCCAAGTACTCGTGTTGTTCTCACCAAGTTCTCGGACTTGAAACCACGCCCGTGCACGTCAGGCGTGACGAGCCATAGCACACAAGGGCCTGGAGGAGGAAGCGCAAGGCCAAGCACCGAGACCCCACCAGGGCCTGTCCCGGAGCAAGGCAGGGCTGAGAGAGGCGCTGCGGGGCCGGTATTCAAGCCCAGGTCTGTGCTGTTCCAGAAGGCCACCTGCTGTCATCGCAGGATACACTTCCTCTGCCTGAGTCCCTGGCCAACATCGCAATGAATGTACATGTTTAAAGGCCGTCAACTGGTCTCTGTGTGAACTGATGCATCAACCCCGTCACCCACGCAGGTCCTGACCAGGAAACAAAAACGCTGAGTGACGTACTGCTTCAGGACTGTGAGTGGAATGTTTCAGAGAAAGCCCCAGAGGCAGGCCGACGTCACACTCTGAGCTGCTCAGGGGCACAGGTCACCAAGGGCCTGTGGGCTTGGGCGAGCTTCCTGCCCTCCCACACTCCCATTTCCATAAAATGGGATAAAGAGGGGGCCAGAGTCCCCCTCATCCACAGTTTCACACTTTTGAAGTTTCAGTTGCTCTCAGCCAGTCATGGTCCAAAAATATTAAATGGAAAAATCCAGAAATAAATAACTGATAAGTTTTAACCTATGTGCCATTCTGAGTAGTACGATAAAATCTCATGCTGTCCTGTGCTGTCCCACCTGGGACACGAGTCATCCCTTTGTCCGGTTTATCCACATCATTCATGAAACTTTTATTGCAGCATATTGTTAGAATTGTTCTATCATTAATTACTGTCGTTAGTCTCTTATACTGTGCCTGATTTATAAATAAAACTTTATCGTAAGTATGTGTGTACAGGAAAAAACACAACACGCACAGGCTTTGCAACTATCCACGGGTTCGGGCACCCACTGGGGGTCCTGGAACGTGTCCCAGCAGATAAGAGGGACTACAGTAATAAAACAGTTCTAACAGTGTTTAAGGATTAAGGAGTTAAAAGGTGTAGAGCGATAATACAAAGTGTTATGTAAGTATTAGCTATTGTCATTGTTAAGTCAATAACATCAATTTACATTTGTTCAATGCACTCAAACCAAGAAGCTAGTGCATAAGCATGAAAACAAGCATTTGATTCCTCGAAGGCCTTTAAAACATAAATATATTTTTCTATTTAGTTGCCCATCCAAAATCTTGTGTGTATAAATATATGTGGGGGGGGTAGCATTTGAAAGTGAGAAGGGGTAAGGTCAGAAAGGTCAGAGGGGAAGCACAGAGAGCCTGAAAGAGGGGCCTCCTCTCCTCATCAGACATGACAACGGTCCCCTGGGCCAAAGCAGTGCTCAACTGGTGACGCTTGCTCACATCTCTTTCACAGCACAAGCCAAGCCAGCAGTTAGGTACTTTTTCCAATCGAGACTTTACTAAGTTCAACGTAGCATAATTTCTTAAGTTGTAAAAATAAGTCCAAAGGCCAGAGCTGTCTAATATACCAGCTTATATGGCAACAAAAGTACAAGTTAATTTCCAAGAAATACACTGCGCAGCACGTATGACATGATGGCTACACACGTGAACATGTGACCTTAAAGCCTCTTTCAGCAGCCTCCGCTTCTCTGCCATAGTGTGAATAAATGACTACTAAGAAAAGGCAATAAAATAGTCTGTGTTCCTATTTCTAAAAGAGCTGCAAGGTTGCTGCTTAGTGGATGGACTTAAGGAGACGACGGGAGAAATCTGGGAACGTGGGCATTACAACCACTGTGCCCCAACCACACGCCGGTGGTACATTCCCATACACTCAGGGACAAGGGTCCACACAGAAGGCAGTGTGGACCACCAGAGAGGACGCGGCCACCTCGCAGCTGTGCAGCCCCGGCAAGAGGCTTCGCCCCTCCAAGCCTCCCCTCGCCTACCTGTGCACAAAGTGCAAAACACCACTCGCTACCAGCTCCGCAAAGGGTCTGTGAGGAGGAATAGGTTTGTGTTTGGGAAAGCGCCTAGTCTAGTGCCCAGCACATAGGAGGTGTTGAATAAATGGTGGCTGTGCTGATATGCAAATTAATCAATGGCTATTAAGATAATCTATAAATTAAACAGTCACAAAGCTCTTGCTGAGGGTGTCCTGCGAGGAGCCGTGAATCAGACTCGCTAAGGCATCAGTGGTCAACCGCTGGCACATCGGAGTGGCCTGGCCAGGAAGGTGAGCACACTGCTGGGCGCCCCCCAGGGTTCTCACCCAGCTGGGCCCGAGCGGGCCCAGAGCCTCTGCTTCCACAAGTGCCGAGTAGACGCTGCAGCCGCTGCTGCTGGCTGAGGGTCACACGTCCGACGACCACTGCTGGAGGGAAGGGAAGGGAAGCTGGACAGTTTTTGTAAATATAGGCAGCCAACTATTTAAGCAATGGTGCAGGCAGGGATGTAGGGCAGCACTCAAGACCACGTCACGCAGACACACAAAGCTAGTGTGCAGGGGCCACAAGGTGTCCGCTGGGCCACCTCGTTCACCACACAAACGGGGACAGAGAGATTCTGAAGAAACCACTGGTATGCTCGGCTTGCGTTTGCTGCTTTTAGGAGCGAGCGTGAGCTGTCACAAATCTTGGGAAAGTTAGGCTCCTGGTGAAAATGGCACTGAAGCAGAAATGGGACCGCAGGTGGACCAGGCTAAGTGGCATGGAAATGGGGGAGGGGGAGCAAAAGCTGTAAAAGACCATCTTGATCCTGACGCAGGTGAGCCTCACACACCCTCCATCACTATGGTCTAGAACTGTCCTTCTGCAAGAGGACAGCCCACACATGGAACCTACTAGGCAGAAGAAACACGGCCACCGGAGAATCAGCCTTATGAAGCCCTCCTCTTTATTAACTGGCATTACCAGGCACTCGTCAAGGGAAGTAAGAGGCCTCAGGCGTGAGTCACTCAAATGAGAAAGGCCAATCTCTTCGTTCTTTAGTTCTATATAATGTACTAAACATGTTCCTTCAGCGTAGTGCTGAATGTTAACCAGCTATCATTGCATCTTTTATTACTAATCTTATTAATCTTTATTTACCAAATGAAAATTCTAGAAAATCTGTTTCAAAACAATGTCCACCAGTAAAGTGTATTTCATCCACTCTTTTTAGGTCAACATCGGTAAAATAAAAGATAACTACAAGTTACAGTGAAATATAGACCAGACATAGCCCACTGGCCTCCTCCACTCAGAGGGCAGCAGGCAACTGCTGCCAGGCGAGTCCCCATATACAAGACATGAGAGGTCACGAAACACTGACTGCTCGCTCCCCACAAAGGGGAGGAGCGGCCTGAAACCCCGCGTCGCGCGTTACGCCGCGATAAAGCTCAGCAATATCAAAGAGATGGCAAACACAAGCAATGGACCCTTGGAAGTGCCAGAAGAGACCATGATCACGCTTAAAAATAAGGTTAGGAGGGTTAAGCACAACCCAAAACCCATAGTCATGAGGAAAAATTAACTCATTTTTCGGGCCGAGCAAGGGCCGGCCCGTGCAGGGCCTAGTCGGCCGCGTTAGTAATTCTGCTGTTAATACAAAAAATAAAACAAAATTTCTACCTAGAAAAATCACCACAAGCAAAACCAGAGGTCAACTGACAAAAGGAACCAAATGTCCGCAATTCAGATTACAGATTAAGGGCTAATTCACATATAACAGAATTCCTACAAGTCAATAGAAAAAACAAAAAAGGACTAAAATCCTAGTAGAAAATGGGCACAGTGCACGGACAACTCACAGAACAGAAAACACAAACGGCTGTTACTGATCCCGAACGATGCTCAGCCCCAGAGCACGAGAGACACAGCTACGGTGCCGACGCCGTGTCTCGTCTGTCGAGGTGGCAGAGAGCAGACAACAGTGTACCGTGCCCCCAGGACAGGTGGTGCTAGCTGCGGTTGCGACCTGACTGCATCTCTCAAAGTCACACATACAGCCCAGCCAGGCCACTCACCAGGATGGGTCCCTCAGACATACCAGCAACACGGCAACAGGACACACCTACGCGGTCACCGACTGCAGCACAGCTTGTGAGAGCTGAAGGCTGGGCTGGAGACAACTCCAATGTCCACCAAAGGGGGACGATGGCACTACACGTTCGGACGGTGGGACACTGTGCAGCTACTAACAAAATAAAGACCTTCCCACAATGACAGAATAATCTCCAAAACACACTTTATGAAACAAACAAAAAACAAGGTACAAAACAGTGCAAACTCCAAAATTTGCATTTTTCTTAATGGTAAGAGAACTGTATCTGTGATTTTGCAAAATCACAGGACACATCTGGAATACTACCTAAGAACTTAACACTGATTACTTCTGAGGAGGGGACTAGGGTGGCCGGGGACAGGGCTGTGAGAAACACTGCACGCCCTTGGAATTTTGGACCAGGGGAGTTTATTGCCCATCCAGAGACTCAAATGTGCCTAGGAGAGGCCATAATACCTGTGTTCTAAATAAGACCTCTCACGAGGCCACTCCTCCCACTGCCCACTCAGCGGCACTTACTGAGCTCTGCTCTGCGGGCCCAGCACGGCGCAAGTGCCGGGGCCTCAGCAGTGCAGACAGAGGGTCCTCCTGTCATGGACATCAGCAGGGGGACCGCCAGTCATCACAGGATCAGTAGCATCGGAGAGTGGTGAGGGCTATGAAGTAATGCCAGGCAGGCCAGGGAGTCAAGGGGCTACGGTGGCAGTGATGGGAAAGCCCTTCCAGGTGGGTGGCAGAAAGCTGCTTTGGTAGGGTCACATGTGGGCAGAGGCGTGAGAAAGCAAGGGAGCGGCCCTAGGGCAACCCAGGGAAAGGGTTCTAGTCAGGGGGAGGGGCGCTCCAGTGGCTCCAGGGGCCCCTCTCTGCGAACAGAACGGAGGCGGAAGGAGAAGGAGTGGTAGCAAGTCATTCTGGGGCTGTGGGGAGACAGAAGGCGCCAGGTCATAATACCAAAATTAGAGCTCATGCTAAGTGACATGGAAAAGCATTAGGAAGTTTTAAGCAGTGAAGACACGACCTGATCTATATTATTTAAAAGATCGCTGGCTGCCATCAGAAGACTGTAAGAGGTAAGGGTAGAAGTGAGGAGCCCGTGTGGGGACCACTGTGATGATCAAGTGAGAGAGGGTGCTTCCTGAAGCTGAGCAGGTGGAGGTGGAGGTGGGAGGTGATCAGATTCTGGACCTATTTTAAGGCAGAGCCAACAGGCTTCACTGAAGTGAACACAGACTGAGAAAAAAAAGAACCCGAAGGCGACTCCAAAGCATTTAGCCCTAGCAGCTTTCTACAATGATCTGACAGGTTCATTAAACAGACAAACCAAAAACATCACACCTGCACGCAAAGCTCAACTACCCGCAAGCAGGTCACGAACACCGCCGACAAAAGCAATGCTTGCTTAGATGCTTAATTAGGAAGCTGCAGAAGGTTTTGAAGCTGACAAAGAATACATACTGGGTTTATTCTCTAAATGTTTCACGAGCATCTGCGCGGTGCCAGGCTCAGTATCAGGCACTAGGGACCTACATTATTTTCAAATATATAACTGAATGCCAAAAATGGATTGGCAGGGGGGGAAAAACAAGGACTGGCAGAAAAAATATCAAAACACGAAAAGCTGTGGGAGATGAGCATTTTCCGAAGTTTTTACCATAAATACACCCTACTCTTAACTTTCGGGGAGGGGGGGAATCTGTCCTTTTTACTGCCACCAGTGAAAGAAATATTCCTACGTGGCAAACTTATTGGTGATTTAAATGATCAGAAGACTTTCCTTCTCAGAAAACCTTTTAAGGATGCCTCGGCTTTCTTTCCCGTGTCTCCCTGCTGCCAGTGCTAAGGTTAGATGTATGTGTGGGAAGCACGTATGGAGAAGCGGGGAGAGGAGTCGGTACAAAGAAATGGGGTACACATGACATCTTTTATTCTTCAAATACATTATCAAGACAGAGATGAGAAAGATCAGATTGATTCTTTGAAATATTTAATCAATTACCAACTACACTCAAGACAATGTGCTCACCACAATAATCTCCCCACTGCCAACAGACAAGCGTCAAAGTCGCTTACGCATTTACCCAGTCATTCGAATATTCACAGTGTGCCTGTAATACGTGAAAGGCACTGCGCTAGACACAAGGGGTTCAGCAATGAATCAGGTAAGATGAGCCTTCCTGAGTCTGCAATCTAGTTTAGGGGGTGGGGGAGAGAAGGGGCAATACATTTCAAATTCAATTATTTTATCATCATGACATGAGCTAGAGAGAGGACTTGGCAGAGGCTAACAGGAGACGTGACCTGGTCTAGGAGCCAGAGCAAACGGCCTGGACAAAAACAACACATGAGCTGAGATTTGAAGGAGCAGGAGTGAAACAGGCGAAGAGAGAGCAAAGAGAAAGGGAGGCGAAGGAAATAGCAGGTAAGAGGAACCTGTGGCAAGAGGGGCAAGGCTTGTTAGAGGAATTAAAAGGACGCCAGGGAGTGAGAAAAGCGCAGAAAGGCAAGGGAGCCTAGCAAGGCGAGCAAGGGCCGGCCCGTGCAGGGCCTAGTCGGCCGCGTTAGTAATTCTGCTGTTAATGCTAAAGGCAGCAGGAACCATTGGAAGATAGTAAGCCTGGGAGTGACAACCAGATTCACATTTTTAAAGACGACTCTGGTTACTAAACAGAATAAACCAGAAGGCGGCAAAAGCAAAGCAGGAGACCAGGCAGAGGGCTGCGTGGGGCCCAGGTGAGACAGGTGCGGGCAGTGAAAGCAAAAGTAGACAGGTCCAAGATAAACTCTGGAGAGGAACGCGGCAGGAGTTGCGAGGTGGCCCTGACAGGGAAGTACAGGAATAACAATGAAAATATTTAAAAGGACCAGAAAGATACATTGAAAATGAAACTACATAAATACATTGAAAATAAGGGATGGAGAGATTCCACGTAAATACTAACAAAAATAAACTGATTTTCCAATCTTCAAAATAGAATTTTGGGCAAAAACAGAGATAATGAAAAATATACCAACACAAAGAATGATCTACAGAGAGAACGATTCAGCCCTAGCTAGGAAGCTCAATTGGTTAGAGCGTCGTCCCAATGAGCTAAGGTTGTGGGTTTGATCCCCAGTGAGGGCACATACAAGCATCAACCAATGAGTGCATTGATAAGTGAAACAACAAACCAATGTTTTTCTCTCTCTCCTTCTCTTCCTCCCTCCCTCCCTATCCCTCTCCTTTCCTATCTCTCTCTAAAGTCAACAAATTAAAAACTTCGGGCTCTGCCCAGGTGGCACAGGGGAGCACAGGACTCTGCCCTGTGATGCACTGTCCCTTTCCCCAATGGTGGGGAGAGAGCCGGGCTTGAGTCTGCACCCGCACGTTCCTACAGCTTCTCAGAGTCCTTTGGACAATGACTGCGGAGACAAACCACACAGGTAACATCTCCAGGGCAGCAGGTTTCAGCTGGTGTTGCCAGCTGAAAGAGTTTTTTAAATATTCAGTGCCTGGCTTTAGTCAGGGGCACTGACCTCTTCTCCCTTAAGACTGTCAAATTCTAACCCTGGTTCATGTGGCTCAGTGGATTGAGTGCAGGCCTGAGAACCGAAAGGCCACCAGTTTGATTCCCAGTCAGGGAACAGGCCTGGGTTGCAGGCCGAGTCCCTCAGCTGGAGCCAAGCAAGAGGCAAGCGATCGATGCTGTATCTCTCAGGCATGGATGTTTTTCTCTCTCCCCTCCCATCTCTAAAAATAAATACATCAAATCTTAAAAAATAAGAAAATTAAAAATTAAAAAAAAATTAAAAACCTTTTAATTTAAAAAAGGCCCTGGCCTATGTGGCTCAGTTGGTTGGAGCGCCATCCTGTAACCAAAGGGTGGCAGGTTCAATTCCCGGTCAGGGCACATACCTAGGTCGTGACTTCCATCCCCGGTCCCGGCGCATGCAATACCCAGTAGGGGCACGTACAGGAGGCAACCAATCGATGTTTCTCTCTCTCCCTTTCTCTCTCCCTCCCTCTTTCTCTAAAAGCAATGAAAGAAAAAGTGCTCAGGTGAGGATAAAAAAATAATGATGAAAGTAAATTAAAGTTTAAAAAGATTAACAACTCTGAATTTAGTATAAAGCAAAAAGTGACAAAGAAATGGGTAAGTCCAGATTCAGTAAGATTTTCAACACACCTACCTGGAACTGATAAATAAAGCAGTCATAAAAACTGCAAAGCAATGGACGTGAAAGGCATTAAAAACTGGATGAAACCCACACACTGGGAGGTGTCACCCTGAGCCTACATTCTTTTAAAAATACATAGGCCCTGGTTGGTGTGGCTCGGCAGGCTGCAGCGGCGACCCGGACACCCAAAGTCTGTACAAGGGTGTGGGTTCGACTGCCAGCCTAGGTTGCGGGTTTCATTCCCTGCTGGGTGCATCCGGAGGCCAGTGATCGATCTGTGTGTGTCCCTGTCTCTGTCTCTGTCTCTCTCTGTCTCTGTATCTCTCTCTCTCTCTCTCTCTCTCCCCTTCCCCAGCTTCCTCTTTAAACTAATCCTCCGTGAGGATAGTTTGAAAAATACACAGAACATTTTAACTAGATCACAAAGAGAAAGTCTCATCATATTTTAAATAACTGATTTTAAAAAACATTCTATGACCATATAATGCAAATAAGTTAATCGAGAACAAAATTAAACACAATGAATAGAAACTAAAAAATGCCTGCCTAGGGGGGAAAAAAAAAACCTGCTTAGAAACTCAAGGGAATAAAGATGGAAATAAAATATTTAGATCTTAAAGACAGTAATATCGCCACATACCTAACACCTGGGAGGCTGTTAAAGCAATACATGGAGGGACTTCCACAGCCTTGAGCACATCATCAAAATGAAAAGCTGAAAAGCTCTTTTCCACTCAAAAAGCTAGAAAAAGAACAGAGTAGACCTAAAAAAATAATAATGAAGGTAACAACAGGTATTAACCAACCAGAAAAAACAAAACAAAACAAAAAAAACCCCAAAACAGTAGCTGATTCTTTGAACAAACTTTTGCTCAGTTGGTTCGAGCTCTGTCCCGACGCACCAAGGCTGTGGGCTGGATCCCCCGTCGGCACGTACAAGCAGCCAACGAATGCATGAGTAAGTGGACCAACAAATCGATGTTTCTTCCCTCTTTCCCTTCCTCTCTCTCAAAATCAGTTTTTAAAAATTTTAACTGACAAACTCTTGCAAGTCTGTTCAGGAAGTTAAAATATGAATGAAAAGCTGATGCTCGAGCCGGTGACTGAGCCCAGCAGCAGAGAGCGGTAGAAACCTGAGTGCCCCAGCGGCTCCAAGCAGGCCCAGATCTGCAGAGGACAACAGTCACGGCTTCGACCCAGGGGAGCCCAGGGTCCCGGGCCCTAGAGAGGTGGTCCAGAAAGCAAAAGGTAACAGAAGCAGAAAGAACTGGTCAAAGTCACTATCTAGAAGGAAGTGACATAGCTTTGCTGGAGTACATGTAGCACCACTTTTAATTGCCCTAATAATGGATTCCTGCATTAATACCCACTGGATTTATTGCAATAATACCTTTTCCTTGACAGGCAGAAAAGGCACCAATGATTTTAGGAACAGAAGATAGAGATACAGTGAAGATTTATTATGGGAGTAAGGACGGGAACAGGACCGTCGTAAGGAAATTCACAAGTAGTCAAACAGCAAGAGGAATGGAAAGAGGTTTCTAAACCTTGCAGGACTACCATGTAGCCCAAGCTGTGCTCAACGTGCCAGCAATGCCCTGTATTCCACTACTAACTCATCTCACCACGAGCTCTTCTTGAGCAAAGAACTGTGTCTCTTACGGCTGAGTCCCGAATACCTAGCCCAGTGTTAGACGCTCCGTGTGGTCTGCATCTCCTGGTTGCCCACCCTGTATCTCCCTATGGATCTCTTCTCCTGTCTGGTATCTCCTCACTGCTCCAGAGTGGGCTCTGGAGCAATCTGGGTACTGGGTAATCCAATCCCCTTGATAAAGGTGCAGGTTAGCCAAGACTCGGTCAACCAGTGCAGGACGTTTCCTTGGCCACGGGAATGGGCGGGTAATCCAATCTGGGGCAATGGATCAGAGGAGGAGGCTTGCAGGGGGCCTCTGTGTAACAATCTTCCTCATTCTTCTGAGAAAGTAACAAGAAGCACTTTCCACACTCATCCCGGACCGGCTCTCCTTCTGGTCCATGTCTACCGCCAGTTCACCACCATTCCAGGCTGACCTGACTGACACACAGTGGACAACAAAACCAAGCGAATCTCAGTAAAACAGGGCTAGCACCCCAATTACACCATGCCCGAAGCCCATCTTACCTCTGGAACTTTCAATGACCTAAGCCAACGCATCCCCTTTAGAGTTCAAACTAGTTTGAGTTGGGTTTCCTGCTACTTGCAAAGCAAAACATTCCTGACGTAATACATATCCAAGGTCTGCTAAACCGGAAAAAGCGCTGGTAAACCGCTGTTCACCAGCTCCGTCTACAGCACACTCTAATGTTCATCTCTTGCTTCCAAAAAAATTGTTAAACCTAATTTCAAATATTAAAATGTACATCTTTTCCCTGTTATTTAAACCTTGGAGAATGTCAACCGGTGAACACCTAAATAATAAAACTGGCTCAAAATTATCCATAAAAGTTTATAAAAGAAAGTTTTAATGTATAAATTTAACTACAAAAAAAATAAGAAAGTCATTCACGGCAAAAACACATACCACTCTGACTGGTGTGTCTCAGTGTGTTGGTCGCCATCCTGCAAACTGAAAGGCTGCCAGTTCGATTCCCGGTCATGCGATTCTCGCATGCCTGGGTTGCGAGTCAGGCCCCTGGTCAGGCGTGCGAGAGGCAACCCACTGATGTTTCTCTCGCACGTCGATGCTTCTCACCCTCTCTTTCTCCCTCCCTTGCCCTCTCTCTCTGAAAATAAATATTTTTTTAAAACACACACACACATCCTAAGCAAAGTCACAATACAGAAGACAAACTGGGAAGAAAAAAATCTGTAATCTGTATCACGGAGGGCTGGTCTCCCTAATGCATAGAGTTCCTTTTTAAAAAATCAGGACACCCAACAATCCAACAGAGAAATGGGCGAGGGATACAAAACAGACAGTTCACAGACAGAGAAATGCATTTCACTCTCAGTGTGTAGAAAGACGATCAACCTCTTTCATTACAAGGGAAAAGCAAGCAAAAACGACACTGATTTCTCATCTACCAGATCAGATGCAAAAGTCTGACAGCGCACTGTTGGTGAGTCTGTGGTGAGACAGGTGCTCTGTGGGAGCGCAAGTTACACACCCTCCCTAATGGAGGGCGATTTGATGACATCCAACAAAATATACCTGACCCGGCAGCACCTCCTCTGGAAATGCACCCTATAGCTACACCTGCCTCTGTGCAAAATAATGTACATGCAAAGTTATTTACTGCACATCATTTGTATTATAAAAATTAACGATCAAGAATCATCTAGTTAAATAAATTATGATCCATCTACAGCATGGAATATAAAGCAATTTTAAGAAAGCAGAAAGAAGCTCTCCACTTCCTAACATGAAAAGATCTCCAATACACTCGTATATCACTCAGCAGAAAAAACAAGGTACAAAGTATACATAGTGTGCTCCCTCGGCGCCTTCAGATTCCTACTCAAATGTCATCTTAGTCTTGTAACAACAAAAGGAAGAGTCAAAAACAAATAAAATGATTAGAGGGAGCAGACAGAAATAGAGGCTAGGCCTCTCTGACAGTTTTCTAGGTTGAGTTTAGAGACACATAAATGTTTTATGTAATTAAACACAATATTTTCTGAGGTATAACTGATACACAAAGAGCTGCACACATTAAACGTGCACCACAATCAAGGTAACAGACATACCCAACACCTCTTCCAGTGTCCTTGGGTCTCTTTGTTTTTGTTTTTTGTGGTAAGAACACTTAGCCTGAGACCCACCCTCTTAACAAACGTTGTTGTGCACAGCGCTACTTTGTTAGCTGCGGGCACTATGTTGCACAGCACAGCAGATCCCTAGAATTTATTCATCCATCATAACTGAAACTTATACAAAACTAAATTTAAAAACAATCCCTTATGTTCCAAAACTGGATTATGGTAATAGTTGTGCAACTTGGTAAATTCACTAAAAACCATATAATTGCACACTTAAAATAGATAACAAGAAGGTACAATAATTTGACTGGAATAAGTACGAAGAGGCAGTGAAAAAATTAGAGAAAGCTAACAAAGACCAACGCCTCTCCAACGCTGGTGAGACAGGAAGTCACGTGGGGAAGCTCTGTGAAGGTGGCTTTTGATCCAGTAAGTCTGGAGTGGGGCCGAGTTCTGCAGGTCCAGCAAGCTCCCAGGTGACAGCACTGAAGGTGCTGGTCTGCGGACCACATTTTGAGGGTCCAGACAGCTTGAGGAGCTTTGCTCTAAGAAGTAGCTGAGAAATGGAACAGCAGCTCGGGGCAAAGGACCATAGAGAGTGTGTGGGGGCCAGAAAGAGTTCCCCCTCTTCTGTAACATGAAGGAAAGAACGTTTGCCGCGGGATTAGATTTAGCCAGGGTTATAACAGAGGAGTGCAAGGGGTAGGGATTACAGTGATTAATCATAGCAGTTGAGACAGAAGTGCGCTCCAAGAGTGACAGTACCACGGGACTGAAGATCGCTGAGAAGCGGTAAGGGTCCCGTGAGGGGTGGTGGCGATACAATCTCCTGACTTGGGTCCTGAAAGAGGATAATGCACTAGAAACCCTAAAGGAAGCTGAGACACTACTGCAGTTCATTGTCTCAGAAGTACCAAAAGAAAGAAAATACATGTAAAAAATTCTAATCATGCTAAGAGTTCTGGCAGCTAGGACAGAGCCCACAGGCAGACGGCTGCCACCGGGGAAGCCAACTCTGCCCTCCCAAGCCTTGCCCAAGCCTTAGCCCTCCCAGTGCAGCTCACCGCTCCCGGAAGGAGCCGTCAAGCACCAGGTCCTCAGGCCTTGGGCTCCTAGGTCTCCTGGTTTAGAACCCTCCACACCAGCGATCTTCACCCCGTGCACCGCAGGAATGTCCCAGCCACGCAATACCTGACTATTTAGTCTGGGGCACTGAGCTCTTTAACCTTAGGTTGTCAAGTTTATAAATGACAACAGCCAACACAATAGCTGTCCAGTGTAATGAATCAAAAATATACTTTTTTTTTTTTGGCAGACTGGCAAGGAATAGAATGTATTTTTTGGTGTGCTGCAGAATTTTAGTAATTAGTTTACGAGTGCTATGAGATGAAGAAGATTGAGAATTGCTGCTCTACCCCTTCAGCCCACCTACCCATCAGAATTTAGTTCAAATGTCACCTTGTTAAAGTCTCTGAGTTTCCACTAAAATGGAGACAAACGCTACATTGTAATCATCCACTATCCGGACCCAGTGGAACACCGCGAGTCTGGCCGAGCAGAATGGGCCAGAAAGAATGAGCAGGAAGAGAAAGAACAAAAGGGCATGGCAGCTCCGAGTCCTGGGTCATCAATGCTGAGTAAGAAAACCACCGCGGGCACCGCAGAGGCCTCTTCATGGAGGACGGGGACCAGTGACCCTCCTCCCACACCCTCACACATTCCATGCTAAAGGAAGGGAGCCAAGACTCATCCAGGCAGGGTGCTCACACTTCCCGGACCACGGACTCCTTCTCACAATAATGTTTTTAAATAAAAAAGATTACGAAGGAGATCAATCATATTAAAATTCAGCTACACTATACTCTGGTGTTCTCTTCAGAACAAATACATCTTTTGCCTTTAACAAAAAATTCAGCTACACTGTATTAAATAAATTTAGGATTTAAAAAGGTTTATTTCACATAAAGAATAACAAGCTCTAATCTAATAGCAGCCCCGCGAACCACTGTCATCTCAAAGCAGGGATGAGTATAGGTGGTATGTGCCACAGCGGCAGACATCTGAACGGGATATGCAAGCATCTCTGATTTTCATTGTTGAGACAGTCACGGTCTGTTACTACTGTGACTGGTTGCCTATATTCACAACTGAAGGACATGTTAAAATTCAATTAGAGGTTGTAAAAATAAAGATGTAAAATATTTCTTCCCATCTAGACTGACACACCCTCCAGTTCTACTCAGATTAAGAAGCCCTCGTACACGAGCACTGCTGAAAACAGCAGGCCACATCTGCACACCTCACCACTAGGCCGCAGGCACCTCAGGCCAGGGACTAAGTCTGATCTGTCTCTGGGTCTACACGTCCAGCGCACGCGTTAGTGGAATAAGCGATCTATTATTCCACTGGGCTACAAACTCCTTGGTGGTAGAGACTCTGTCTGAACAGTATAGAGCAGGCAGTCAATCAATCTTGATAGAATGAATGAGTGTGTGACTACACACTCCTTGGCTAGATGATAATCCCCTCAAGGTCAAGGATCATGTCTCACACTTTGATTTCCTGCTCTAGTACACCACTTTTCACAAAACCACTAAATGTTTATTAAATGGAACATTAAGACAAGACAGAGCCTCTGAACGCAGATCGTAGCCAGTGTGGAGGACGAGCGCCTGCGCCAGCCTGGCTGCTGCAGAGAGGACAGCGGAGCCTGGCGGGGAGCCGCTCGTGGCCCAGCGCGCGGCCCCAGGCAGCAGGGATGGTCCACAGCGCAGGGACTTGAGGATGTGTTAAAATATGCCTATTCTGACCTTAAAATAGAAACGCCTCACAAATTCATTCCTCATGAACGACTGCTGCCTCTTTCTTATAAAATCTATCGTTTCAACTCCCTTTTCCAATTGCTACAAACAACAGAAAGTGCAGCACAGACAGACTTGGTGTGCTTCAGTGCAATCTACCCTACCTTCAAAAGTCTGTATCACAAAATACAACTGACAACGCAAGACACTGCTCAATCCACGACCAACTGATAGAGAAGCTGTGAAGCTGAAAAAAAAACCTACACGGTGAGAACAATTGCCAACTAAAGCTCAATCAGAAATGAAGATAAAGCATTTCTGACATGAGAACCACAAGGCTACAAGTTTTAAAATTTATAAATATGCAATCTGTACACATCACCTCAGGGCAAATCAACTCTCTGAAATCCACCCCAAGACTCTTCTCCTGCTGGGTGGAGAAACCCTTCACTCCTAATTCCACCGGTTGTGAGCTCACATCGCCCATGCCTTCTGCCTGTACAGTCACCAGCACAAACACACAAGCTCCCTGGGGACCTGAAAAGTCTGAATTCGCCTTCACGTTATCCACAACAGACAGCAGGACCTCATACCTAACAGTTCTGCAATAAACACTTGATGAGTGAGAATTTGTTGTTAAAGCAATACATTCCTTATACTTTATTATCGAAAACAGGTGCCGAATGCTTAGACTCGTAGAGGACAGGGTAACTGGTCTGTGATATTCTCAGACAATTTAAAAATGTCCTGAAAATTAAAACTGAGAATGTCTACCAATTAAAGTTATTTCTATTTTTGATGTGTACTCCTAAATAACCAAACAGGGCCACACTTCAATTTCTGCACAAACTAACCTCATTAAATATAAATAAAATTGTTCTCTAAGACATCAAATACCAGACTACAAAAGTCTTCACATTTATTTTTAAAACAAGGCATTTGTTTTAGGCATTTGGCTAAACTAATCAGTGACAAAACACAGTAACTATGTTCTGATTCGTACTTAAGTGTTCTACCAGGGCACAATAAACACTTAAATTAAGTCACTAGATGAACTCATCGATAATAAATATAGGTGACAGGTTTTTTGAGGGTGGAGACTTTGTCTACACCCAGTATTTACAACAGTAACTCATATGTGGTGGGCGTGCTCCATAAGTATTTGCTTATGAAAGAATGACATTCCTGACTATCTCATGGACTTTGCCGACATATTCTGGGAGGTTCTTGCCAATGCTGATACCCACCCGTGGAGTCTTTCAAAATCTCATCACCACCCTCTGTTTCCAGGTCAAGAGAACCAAGGTATCACATGAGTTTCTCAAGCCTGCTGTAAGTGAGAAACCAAGAACTTTCCCCTCAGTGTTTGAGATTCTACAGTCAAATAACTACATTTTTATTAATATTTCAGAATTCATCAAGCAATCCTTAATAGAAAAAAAGTATAGGTTTCCACTGAATTTCACACATACCATACTGAAGTACAAAATTTCTCCAAGTAAAATTGAAGCCTCTTTCGAAACTATAAATGGGGAGCAGAGAGGTGTGAAAGTTACGAATGTGGAGAAAGGTGTGAAAACATGACCTTCTCTGGAGTAGTCCATGATCTAAAACTCGCCTGGGAGGGGGCAGCGGGTAGAGGGGGCGGGGCCTTTAAAAGCCAACCAGTTCACCCTCCCTCACAAAGCAGGAATTCCTCAGCCACCGACAGGTGGTTCCGTGCGCAGAGAAAGTATTCTCCATATGGAATGGGCACCATCTTTCTCCCAAGTCAACCCATTACTTTCCTGGATGACTCCGGTTCTAAAACCATTTTAGCTCTTATCAGTGGACTCCTCTGGCCCCAACTTCATCTCAGTGTGAGGAGTACAGATTTTTCCAGCATAAAGATCTACATAGAATCACAATTGTATTCAACTTGCTCTCACAACACCCCACACTTCCCAGCTCCCACTCAAGAAGCAGACAATGAATGTTAGACATGAAGACATCTTCCCAATAGAAAGATGAATTATCTTCATTTAAAAATTATTGACCCTGGCTGGTGTGGCTCGGTGGATTAGGTGCCAGCCTGGGAACCAAAGGGTCGCCAGTTGATTCCCAGTTGGGGCACACGCCTGGGCTGTGGGTCAGGCCCCTGGTTGGGGGCACGTGAGAAGCTACTGGTGGCTGTTTCTCTCTTGCATCAATGTTTCTCTCTCTCTTTCTCCATCCCTTCCCCTCTCTGTAAAAATAAATAAGTAAATAAATACATAGTTCAAAAATTATTGAGCACAGAATCATACGATATTAAGAGCTGAAAAGGCCTTGAAAGCCATCTAATTCTGTGTCCCACCTATTGTAGGAATTGCTTCGATAACACCTCTGGGCAGTACATTTGTGGCCTGAAATCTCATGATGGGAAGTACGGAGAAAAGCTCTTTGACTTGAATATCAAGTGATTCTAAGTATGTGTATCTTTAAAAACGTGTTTGGTATTATAGGTAACACGGTTTGACAGAAAGAGATGAAAAGTAATCTGATCCATTTGGTTCCTCTCCACTACTTCACTGTCACTTGCTACACAATTTCCCAGTTGTAAGAAAGCTAAATGTATAACCTACTAACAATAATTTTAATGTCTTTAAAAAGATGTGAGCTACTAAAAACATGTTACTTTTGGGCCCAAAACTGAATAGGTTTTTCAGCTTCTAAAGATCTTTTTAAAGTATGACACAGATGGACATGAACATTTTACTCAGTCATTTACTCAGGAAGTAAACAGTAAGGGCCTACTCTATTCTGGACACTGTGCTGGGCACTAGGGAGACAAAGACGGCAAAAAAGACACCGTCTCTGTTCTAAGGGAGCTTTGTTTATGTAAGAGAGTCAGATTATCACCCAAAGAATCAGAAATTTGTAAAAGTGCTGGAAAGGCAAAGTCCAGGATGCTCTGGGAACAGTAACAGGGACGACAACTGACCCGGCCTGGGAACGCACAGAAGGGCGCGCTGCGGCAGTGGCGTTCTGGCGGGGACCTAGCTGGTGGCCCTTCCCACTGATGCAGAGACATAAAATGAATGGGCTGGCCCAATGAGCCCGGTTACGTTTGGCATCTATACCCTAAAACAGCCTCTTTGTTAAAGGGGAAAATACAACATGCTACAAAGAGGCCTGAAAGCCAGCAGCCAAAAGCGCTCTGGGAGAGACACAGGGTCCTACTGACTCGTGGGTCCCCACCTCGCTTTGCCTACAGTATAATTATGGATCACAGCAGTTACTCAGCTCTTTGTGGAGGCGAATCGTGTCAGTATCAAATCAATGTTCAGCCCTGGCTGTTGTGGCTCAGTGGGTCAGTGCTGGCGTAGGAACTGGAGGGCCGCCCGTCGGATTTCTGGTCGGGGCACAGGCCTGGGTTGCCCGCCAGGCCCCCAGCAGAGCGCGAGGGTGAAGCAACCGATCCATCGATGTCCCTCTCGCACACAGATGCTCCTCTCCCTCTCTTTCTCCCTCCCATCCCCTCTGTCTAAAAACGAATGAGTGAAATCTTTTAAAAAAATAAATCAGTGCTCATATCATCTTTAGTTAAACAACATAAATTCACAAAACTACATCTCCTCCCACCAGAAGCCCCATTCTGAGCTTCACTTCCGAAAAGATGTTGTCACCTCCTCACAGGACCGCTATCAAGATTCAGTGAGATGGCATGTGGCAGAACACTGAGGTGAACTCCGAGACGCTTGGAGCACATGGCACCCCGTGACCAAAGAGCGTGACTGGTCCCTTCTCACTCAGACAGCTCGCTAGGTTCCGCCGTGCCCCGTTTTCCTGTCCAAGAGAACCCGGTACGCAGTCTGCGTGCACTCCAGTCTCGCTTCTTCTGGAGGGTGCGGCCGTGTGCGCCCTGAAGTCCCTTCTAGCTCTGGAACAGTGGTGCCCAACCTTCTGGCATCTACTGGGCCACAATGGAAGAATTTTCTTGGGCCACACATTAAATACACAAACACTAATGAAAGCAAAAAATATCTCATAATATTTTAAGTAAATTTATGACTTTGTGTTGAGCTGCATTCATAGCCATCCTGGGCCCCATGCGGCCTGCAGGCTGGACACCCCTGCTCTAGAGCCTGACCTGTAAATGTTTTGAAAGAACCAAGATGACACTTCTTGGCCCGTCATCCACTCCATTCCCTATGACTCCATATGCCTTTCAGGAGCTTTTTAAGAGAACTTAAAAAAAAAAAAATCCTCACCACAGGATATGTTTTTATTGATCTTAGAGAGGGGTGAAGGAAGGGACAGAGGAAGAGAGACAGGGAGAGAGAGAGAAACATAAATCATTTGCTTCCCATATGTGGCCTGACTGGGGACCCAACCTGCAACCCAGGTATGTACCCTGACCGGGAATCAAACCCACAACCTTTTGGGGTACAGGACAATGCTCCAACCAAACGAGCCACTCAGCCAGGGCTGAAGAGACCTATTTTCATTTATTTTATAAGCAGGTTTATGTTGAATGTACACATCCACATTAGAACTTCTAAATGATCTGAAAAATTGTGAAACTTTCATGTCCCAAAGGGAAAAAATGAAAGAAAAAAAAAATCAAAATTACCAACTGCCGAAACCAGATTTATAACTCCTAACCCCAAAATGTAAATCTTGGTTTCTGATTAAGAAACATTATCTGCTCTATTTTAAAATCAGAAAATAGAGTCACAAAAACATCACTTTTACTGAGAAATAAGAAGTGCAAATTCATTCATGGAAAACAATTTTTAAATTACAACAGTTGAGAGTTGAAATGTCTACCATCTAATGCAAATGTATTATAAGATATTACCATGTCAAAATGAAATTTGACCAAAAAAATTAAAGTGCTTAAATAAATTATGCAGCTAAAAGCAACATTACATGTTTAAGACTGTCTTGTTTAAAATAATTTTTTTAGTGTAGTTTTGAAAAGCTCTCCTAGTTTTACCCTTCATTGAAGAGCGTCCCGCTAAACGAGAACACTATGCTGACACGGCCAGGAAGAGACCTGTTTGTGTGATACGAACCAGGGTTCTCAGACCCAAATAAGGTTTCCCACGAGAATGCTTCAGAAATAATATACTTTCAAAGAAAACTTTTTTTAAAGGGTAACACCTACACTAACAACTGCCAGTAAATATAGTTTTATGCACTTACTTATTTTACATTCAGCAAATTTTCATAACTTAACATCCTAAAATTACTTCCAGAAAAAAAGCTGATCCATTCAGTCCTAGCATCGGTGTCAGGACAGCAGCTTCCTGTTTGCCAGTTACCTTTAATGCTCATTTTAACTACATTTTACATCCACTGAGTGTTTCGGGGCTTTAAAGTTCATTACAGTCATCATACTATAAATTACACTGTGGGTATTGCAACGTTCTCTTTTTAAAGAGGTGCAAACAGAAGTTCAATAACTCGTCCAAGGTCACCCGACAGGTCCGTGGCAGAGTTGGTCCTAGGGCTAAAACTTCTGCTCCTGGGCTACTAAGGACTTCACGCTCTCCCGGTCCCGAAAGAGAGCAAATCCAGCCAAGCGAGCGCCAGTCAGTGACTCCGAACAGCACGCCGCAGACACGGCGGCGGCGGCACGCTTGCAAGCGCCGGCGTCCAAGGCTCGCCGGGGACGAGGGAGACCACCTGCTACCCTCAGGGACCGCTGTCCTCCTCCGCCCTGCTGGACACGTTAACCCTTGGGGACCGCTCGCGCGTCCGCGCCTGCCCTTCATCTGCAACCCTGGCCCAGCCGGCAGGGACCGTCCCCACCCCGCCCCACGCCTCGGTGCTGCGGGCGCGTCCGCCCCTCCCTCTCCCAAGCCCCAGGTCTCAGGGAGAGCCAAGTCGTGTTGCTCCGGAGACAAGAGCCTAATAAGCGGCTCCTTGCGAAGAGAGAGGTTTAGAGGATGATTACGTGCTTCGCGGAATCACCGTGAAGTCGCCAAGACCGGCTCGCGGCACCAGGCGCGGAAGGCCGGCCCGCCGCGTCCGGGACGAGGCTGGGGTGCGGGCCGGGGGCCTGGGCGCGCTCCCACCGAACCCTCGGCGCCAGCCTCGGCCCGCGGCGCGTCCCTTCGACCTCCGGCCGCAGGCGCCAGCCGTCCCGGACTCGCGGGGACGCGAGCGAGGCTCCGCGGCGGAGACGGTGACAGCAGCCCCCTCGGCGTGAAGAGCGGTGTTCACGCCCGCAGGAGCGGCTCCCGGGGAGTGTCAGAGCGGCGGCGGGGGAAGCGGCCTGGGAGCCGGGCAGGTCCTTTCCGACCTAGGCTCACGCCCCCCTGCTTCCTCCCCCGGCCGCCCGTTCTCTAGCCCGGAGAGACACTCCCGACCCTCCCGGGAGGTGAGGCCGCCTCGGCGACCAGACGGCCACCCCACCTCTTCCGGGGACTCGCAGGCCCGCTCCCCGGCCGTGTCAGAGCCCCACGGACCCTGCCGGCGGGGACGCGGCCGGCCCGGGCGCCTCCCGGACGGCCCCCCGCAGCGCCCCCACCCCGCTCTCCGGAATCCCCCTTCCTCAGCAGCGCCCCAGCGGAGTTACCGGCCCACTCCAAAGTAAGCGCGACGGCCGCCCCGATCGGTCACCCAGGCCCCCGCTGTCACCGCCCTGCTCCCGGCCTCTGCCCACGCCGCCGGCGGCCCCGGGGACGCCCGGGTCGGTACCTTGCGGACCCCCTTGTAGATATAGAAGTAGAGCTCCCGGCCCACATTGAAGCAGAGGCGGTCGCCGTTGCCAGACTGGTCGTTGAGGTTTACGAAGGAGACGCGGACAGGGTTGGATCCCTGCGAGTTGAAGGGCACCCGGTTGGGCCGGCTGTACTCCGAGTGCGGCAGCAGCTTGTACAGACCTTCCCGGGTGGTGAATTGGGTCTTAATCTCGTTCATCTCCTTCCCTCCTCCCTCCGTCGCCATCTTGGAAAGCAGCGTTCATCCTGCCCTGAGTGCCCGGATCACGCCCACAGCGCAGGCGCCGTCCCGGGCTGGCGCGCTCCCCCCGCCTCTTCCTCCTGGCCCCTCCCACCCGCGAGCCGGCCCGGCCGCGGCGGGCCGAGGGGAAGGGGCGGGCTTGTTTACGGCCCGACTGCGCAGGCGTGCTCACCTGGCGCTCCACGCGGCGGCGCGTCCGCAGGCTCCGCCCCTGGGCGCGGCCTGGCCCGACCCCGGTGCGGAGCAGGTGAGGCCGGCACCGCCCGGGGGCGGAGCAGTAGTGCGCTGGAGGCCGTCGCTCGGGCCGAGTTAGAGTCGCGTGAGGGAGGG